>JAVKPL010006798.1:0-27346 GCA_032173675.1 Gastrolobium villosum
AGAATATATCTTGACTTTTGGCTCTGGTAAGTCTAATTCCACCTCTCAAAAGTTTTATTATATCACTGGGTGGAAGAGAAGACCAAGATTTGCTAGTTGGTGCTGAAAACAACCGATTGTTCTTCCCAGATTCATGAGAACTTGATGTGCCAGGGGCCATTTTATGATTTTTTCTTTTACCCAATTCATGAGAACTTGGAGAACCACTAGATGCATGCTCCATGAAATTATCCTTATAATTCTGCTGAATTGACTCCATCTGCCAAGAATCATAGGATTAAAAACTTAATAACAATAAACTGAAATCAAAGATTAAGAAGAAATATTATAAAGGAAATGTAGATTACATAACATTATCAAGGAGCATACTTCAAACATGAGTTGCAAATAGTCATAAGAGAAATGTACAGAGTTAATCCCCAGCCATTCAGAGTTAACAACTGGCCACTGGTTTTGCAAAGCATCATACTTATTGGAACAATTCAGATATTATATTCTTTCCTAAGTTTTCAACCCTTTTCATATTACCAATATAACAAAATGTTAGATTTCTAATTGTTTTTACTTTCAATTATTTCTCACATCACCACTGTCAAATTCTTAAAAAAATCAACTATCCATGAACTCGAAATTAGAGTAAAAGTAACAAGAGAAATTTCTCTGTAAGGAAATCTTCATTGGGGTGTAATTCCAAAAGGATTACAAAGATAAAATTAGAATACATCTGAAGCTAAGCTACAACAATCGCTAATATTAGCATCAAAATCCACAAAATGGATACCTAAATTCAGTGGCGGACCCGGTAAAAAAATTTTTGTCCGCACATTTAGTGATGGGGGATCATAATTTTTTTTTGTAAAGAAAACTTAAATTAATGCTTAAACCCGCTCATAATCTACTATAAGAATAAATTTTTTTTGGTCCCTAACAAAAAAATTCGGTCAGTCCATTATAAAAAAAATTAGTCACCTGGTCCATGTGAAATTCAAAGTGGACCCATTTTGGTCTTTTTGAGGGACTAATGTAGGTCATTTTTGAATTTGTGAGAGACCACGATTTTAACTAAATTGATCAACTTTAATTTTTTAGGGACTCTCGAGATTAATTTTTTTTTGTAAGGGACTAAAATGGGATCATGTTTTTTTGCTAGGGACTTAAAATAATATTTACTCCTAATAAGTATATTGAATCAAGAGACAAATAAGAATATGCAAACCAAGAAGGAAAAAAAAAAAACTGAAAAGTTTATGACCACAGTGGGTCCGCCACTGCCTAAATCACCCAAATAAAACAGCTATTAATTTTCTTTGCCAGAAAAGCAAGATTTGTCAACTCCTTCTCAAAGACAAACATTCTTCAACGACCGACACAGCTTCAGAACAATCACAACAAACAATGACCACCATATATGCAATCTTAGGAATACAAAATAAAACCCTTTGTGTAAAATAATATACAGGCGAAGAATTTTGATTACCAACCGACAACAACATATCCAACCCCAGATCCACTTGTATGCAAGTTCATAATCAAAGCGCTTGGAGATGAATACAGAACAAACTGACTCAGACATGTAACCGAGGAAGAGTAAAGGAAATCATGGAAAACACAAGATAATAAGAACAGTCATTGACATGAAGATTAAGTGCACCCACATTACAAGAACATCAAAGACGTTAACGTATAGGAAGAAGGGAAAGAAAGAGAACCTTGTCGAAACACATACTTGAAAAAGGTATTTGAAATATTTTTGAATTGTGAATAAAATTGTACAAGAGTACTCTATTTATAGAATAGAGAAAGGTCTAACGGGCCAAGCCCAAAAATAATAAAAGGTCTAACGGGCCAAGCCCAAAAATAATAAAAGTAAATGGATTGGGACGGTGATATTTCTAAATTTTTACAATGTACTTTTGGGTATTTTTGGGAATACACACTATAATTTGTAAATGGATTCTTCTCTATTAATTAAAAAAACGGAAAAATATTTCTGCAATTAATGCAGAGTTATTTACATTTAATTCCAAAAGGATGTCGTTTTGGTATTGAAATAATAAATATTTGAAATGATAAATACTTTTTTTAAAAAGTCAACTACAATAATAATTATTTGAAATCCAAAACATAAATTAAATGATAATATAGAAAAATTTCCTGCCATAATCTTGTTATTTGTCGTATATAGCAGGTAATTAAGTTATCAAAACAATGTTATATAATATCAAATGATTACCCAATTTGGACTTAATTAAAAAAAAAAAACTACACAAATTGGATCCTAATTTACAATCTCCCAAGTCCCAGCCATAAAAATGCCCAATCATAAATGTGTAGTGTGTGTAATATTGCAAACAACCATAATTTTGCATTAGAAAATGGAGGATATTATATTTTATTCAATTGCTCAATCAATTTCTGAAAGCTTAAGGACCCACTAAACGGGGTTGAGAATTCAGATTTATTTTTCATCCAAACAATGAACAAAATTTGGGTGCTCCTATAATTTGGGTAAAAAGTTGGGATTTAGAAGGAAATAAAGGTAAAGATGATGGTTTAAATGAGTTAAAAAAATTCCCTTTTAGGAAAAGAAAGTATCTAATTTGGTACTCTGTTAGCACTTAAAAAATTCCTCAAACAATAAATTTCTAGGTAATTTGCTACAACTTGATTGTGGAAATGTTTTTTGGCAACAGAGACAGAATTCTAAGGCAAATTTTTATTTTAAAAAATAATATATTTTTCTTTATTAAAATATTGTTATGGGCCCATGTAAAAGGCTCATATTCTAGAAGGTTCAAGAAATAATAACGGAAAGAAAAAAATTAAGGCAAATAAAGGAAAGGATTGTTAATTATTGCGAATCCTATTACTTGGACACAGGCAATGTCCAGAATTCCATTACCCATGTGCAAACTCTATAAATTAAAGAATGGAAGAAATTTATAATGCTCAATGATATTTCCAATTTATTCTATAACCAATAATATTTTTATGATCAATGATTATTTATTATGGAATAACCAGAAGCCAAGAAAAAATAAAACGATTATTTATTATGCTCAATGATATAATATTTCCAGTTTGCCAATAATTTTTTTTTGCATGAGTAGGAAAAATGTTCTTATATTCTTTCATTCAATCAAAGCTGAAGATTAAAAATGAGAATTTTCAAAAAAAAAAAGAAGAAAGCGATGAGGCGATTAGCATAATAATAGTAGTAGTTGATGGGAACTCGTTCCCTCAACTCGGCTCAGGGTGTTTCTTTGCTGAAGTCAATCCGCAACATTCTGGATCTAGGATTTCGTCTATCTTGCCTCGGCCTGAATTTTACCAGGTCGGGTAGTGCAGCGAAAAAAAATCACAAACAGAGGAGAGAGAAAGAGAACACAGACAGTTTTTAAAGTGGCAAAACCTTCTATCCAATGAAGAAGCAAAAACCCTCGGGACCTAGTAGTCCAGATCAAACGTCCACTAAATTCACCAATATGGTAGTTAACACAACCTCTCCAACAAAGGTGATAATCAAACTATCCTAGAGATGTTTCACTCAAACTCTCTCTTGAGATCTCTCAAATGCAAAGCTTAAAGTTTTGCTCACAAATCTCTTAAACAATTTTTTCCTCAAATTTCCTGATCTGTCTCTGACCTAGCCTCTACCTACACCTAATGAATATATATAGAGGAAGTGGAATGTAGGTTTAGGATTTTATGAAATCCCTCAATGGGTTTGGGCTTAGCGTTGAAGAAGGAAGCCCAGCAGTAGTAGTAATTGTTGAAATGATATAATATTTGTTGAGTTGTACAATTATTGGAATTTTAATAATTGATTATACAGTTACATAATCATAAGAGATTTGTATTAAATAGATTAATTTTCTTCCTTATTTGCAATTGATTGACATAATCATAGGATATTGACATAATTATAAGATATTGACATAATTATAGGAGATTTGTATTAATTTTCTTTCTTATTTGCAGTTTAAAATTTGAATTTAAAAAGTTATAAAAGTCTATTATAAATCTTTCAACGTTACGCGGTCTATAGCTTATTGTTATATATTTATATTCAAATAAGACGCATTAAAAAAATTAAAATCTCTTCTAAAAGCACTGATGTGCCTCTGGCAAGTGTGATTTTTCTGTGTTAAAATTGACAAGAATTGAGTCATAAGAGAGCAATTTAAATACATATTTGCTAATTATGTTGATTCTTTGTATGTCAATAATATGCACCTTTTAGTTGTGTTTTTACAGGAAAAAGAAGTGAAATTTGAATTCAAAATTTGAATTCAAAACTGTTTTTAATTTAATTCTTTCGTTACGTAATAAAGTTTTAATTTAATTCTTCAGTTACGTAATAAAGTTTTAATTAAATCTTTACGTTATACGTTTCGGTAATAAAGTTGTAATTAATTATTCCATTACACGTTTCATCAGAGGGGTAATTTTGGAAGACGCGGCGAAACCCTAGTTGCTACCTATGTCAAAGTTCCTCTCCACACACTCCATGGCACACAATTCAGTCTTCAGAGGAAATCCCACACATTTTGATAATTCCATTCCATCTGGATCTGGAGAGACCGAAGGAGAAGGGCTCTGTGGCGTTCTTCGTTCTTCATCTTGTTCCAGTTAAAAAGGAAGAGATTCGAAAAATTGCGAGGATCAGCATTTAAAGCTCATTACATCACATTTCAAACTATCCTCAATTAGCGCTGAAGCAATTAAGGAAAGAATCTGCAATCAAAGCGCTGAGTCAAAGCACAGTTGGCACTGCAGCAAATAAAGATAGGATGTTTTGTCAGCATTACATCAAAATGAAGTGTCATCCTTATCTACTCACGCAGCATTACATGGACAATGCACCAGGTGGCTTTATAAAAGGGCCCTCTACACCATTCACATCCCACACAATTCAGAATCGCACACAATTCAGAATTCCACACAATTAAATTAGTCTAAACTAAACTAGCTAGTGTTATGAGCAATGATAATGTAATTGTCATCACTCGTAGTCGTAGGCCACTTCGAATTGAAAAAAGAATTATTGCGAAATAAAGATCCTCTGAAAGGGTTTCTTTTCCTACAATCTGAAAACCTAGGTTCGTAAACATCATAGGAAAGGTCGATGGGTTAGTTTCACGTGAGTCTCACGCGTTCCATATTTTCTATTCTGCTAGGGCACAACTATGAGTTCTATTCTTGGAAAAAATGGAGATCTGCAGCAAAAGTCGATGGAGGTTCCGGGTGCTATGCGTAAGAGCATAAAACGATCGAAGGTTGGAGAGGAATTTTCCCCTGATTCATCGAATAGAGGGGCAAGTTTGGGAAACATCCAGGAGCGCATTCCGTCAGGTAAGTCGATGTCTTTCGCTGATGCTTTGCGTGCTGATAATAACTGTATGGGTGTAGAGGATTCTTGGCATGAGGAATTTGAGGAGGACAAGAGTGAACCGCTGGACCCGAGTCTTGGTACCATAGATGAGTTTGGGTTCCAAACAATTTATGGAGAGGATGGGTCTGTAAGAATTAGGTGTTCTAAGGAAGCGAAAGAGAGATTAAGAAGCCCATGGAAAAATGCTATTATCGTTAAGCTGTTGGGGAAGAGAGTGAGTGTGATGTATATGAAATCTAAGCTGGGAAGCCTATGGGCTAAAGCTGGACCGATAGTGGTGGCTGATTTGGGGAATGATTTTTTCTCTGTGAAATTCTCTAGCTTGGAAGACTTAAATCTAGCGCTGACAGGAGGACCATGGATTCTAATGGGTCACTACTTGGCCATCAGAAAGTGGGAGCCGTTCTTCAACCCTCACAAAGCTAATATTCATAAGGTAGCTGCGTGGATCCGATTGCCAGGTATTCCTCAAGAATTCTGTGTAGCTCATTTTTTGAAATTAATTGGAAATATAGTAGGCAAAGTGTTGAAAGTGGACAGAACAACTTCCTTAGGGGAAAGGGGTAAATTTGCTAGATTGTGTGTGGACTTAGACCTTGCTAAGCCATTGAGGGGAGAATATATATTGGAGGATGAGGTGTTTAAAGTTGAATATGAGGGCTTGTACCTTATATGTATCAAATGTGGCAAATACGGACATAATACAGATAATTGCCCTGATCTTGCCAAACCAGAGGAGGACAATGTTAACAAGGAAACAAATCAGCCTGATTTGAATAACTCTCAATCAAATCAAGGGGTAGGCCCTTGGATGATAGTGAAAAAAAAGAATTTCCATAGGAACCAATCCCCAATAAAGGATGAAAATAAAGGTGGAAGATCCTTTGGAGCGGATATCTCTAATAGTAAGAAGCATTTGTCTGCACAGGCAGCGGGTATCAATATTTTGAAGAATCCAGGGGTGGAAAATGTGATAGAGGCGAAAAAGGGGTCACTCAAGGAAAATAAGAGGAATCCTCTATCCCAGACTACTCCCAAGGTCATCAATTCGAAAGCTCCTGCAGGTCAAGCAGGGACGAGTAATGCTGGAGCTAAAGTCTCATATAAACCGAAAAAGATAGAGAAGAAAAAAGCATTTGTTTTCTCCTCTGAAGCCAACACTTCCAGAACAAGTTCCAAGTCCCTAGAGCCCCCTTCATCCAGTAAGGCTACCAGCAAAGGTGACCTTAGATATGTTCCTATTTCCCCTTCTGGTCATGTGGGCAGTAATGGTAAGGATATTGATCCTGGAAACACAGAAGGCGAATTATGCTCAAAAATCTCTGCTGCAAGTATCTCAAATACTGATAGCAATTTGCCTCCCTGTGAGTTATGTGTGGTAAATGACAAAACGTTGGATATGGATACTAATATGGCTAACAACAATCAAGGTGTTATGAGTTTGGAGAACCATGATAAAGTTATGGAAGATGGAATGCTCCTGGAGAAATCTTCTAGTGAAGTAGCTGTTGATAATATGGTAGAGTGTGATCAGGGACTCGGGGATCCTGGTACCAAATTAGTTATCCAATGAATTGTCTTGTTTGGAATTGTAGGGGTGCTGCCAAAAAGTCTTTTAAGACATCCCTCAGAAATTTCATTAAAAAATACAAGATTGGTTTGGTTGCTATTTTAGAACCTAGGATAAGTGGTGTTACTGCCCAAAAGAAGATTAAGCAATTGGGGTTCAACAATTATGTGATAGAAGATGCAGTGGGATTCTCGGGAGGTATCTGGATGTTATGGAAAGAGGAATTTTGCAATGTAACCATTATAGAGAAATCGAGCCAATTCATTCATGTTTCATGTTCCATGAATCAGGGGTTGGAATTTTATCTTACTGTGGTTTATGCCAATCCTAGAGAGGATGTTCGTGAGGAGCTATGGATGGATATAAAAAGAATTAGCAGCAGTCTAGTTGGTCCCTGGGTTATGATGGGAGATTTTAATGAGATTGCCTCCTACAAGGAAAAGAAAGGGGGTGCTCCTGTTAATCTTCTCAGGTGCCAGAAGTTTTCATCGTTCCTTAATGACTGCAACATGATAGATATGGGTTGTAAAGGAACTCACTTTACTTGGAAGGGGCCAAAGTGGCTGCATCTGGATAGAGTGTTCAAAAGGTTGGACCGTGTGTGTGCTAATGCTATTTGGAGAACAAATTTTGAAGAGGCTACAGTTAGAAGTCTTCCTCGGTTGAATTCAGACCATAACCCGCTCATGCTCTCTTTTTTCCCAAACAATAAGGATTGGAGAGAAAGACCGTTTAGGTTTCTGGCTAGCTGGCAGGATCATGTTACTTTCCCCCATTTTCTTAAATTTGTGTGGAAGCCGAATCTAAACATCAGGATTAGTTTGAGCAATCTGGTCCCTTCCCTTAGATCGTGGAATAAGAGGGTTTTCGGGTGTATCCAAAAGAGGAAAGAATATCTTCTCAAAAAGATTGAGGATAACCAAAATAACTATGCCACTGATATGGATTGTGTCCAATCTGAGTTAGATTTAGCCCTCCAATGTGAACTCAATAAGGTTATGGATCATGAGGAAGCGTTATGGTTTCAGAAAGCTAGATGCAAGTGGATTGCAGATGGGGACCGTAACACTACTTTTTACCATACTACTACTGTCATAAGGAGAGCCAGAAACAGGATTAGTGAATTAAAGAATGATCAGGGTCAAATGGTGACAGAAGAAAATGATTTAATTTTGCTGATCCATTCGTTTTTCAAGAATCTATTTTCAGAGGAAGATTTTTGTAGACCTTGGTTCACTACTACTCATAACTGGCCTGTTTTGGAGGAATCGGATATCAAGGATATGCAAGATCCCATAACAGATTCTCTTATCAGAGAGGTTTTTTTTGCTATGAATAGCCTTAAAGCTCCTGGTCCAGATGGGTTTCCTGCTCTCTTTTTCCAAAAGAATTGGGAATTATTGAGACTTCAAGTAATTGATTGTGTTAAACAGGTTTGGAATAGGCCTGAGTTGTTGAAAGAGCTAAATAAAACGCATCTTGTGCTTATTCCTAAGGTGGCTAAACCCGAAAAAATTAACCAATTCCGGCCAATTGCTCTTTGCTCTGTTATCTACAAAGGAATCAGCAAGCTAATTGTGGGAAAGCTGAAGCCTGTTCTAGACAAGTTAATTTCGCCCCAACAAGTTAGCTTTGTCCCCAACAGACAGATTCAAGACAATATAATCATTGCCCAGGAGATGGTCCATTCAATGAGTAGAATGAAGGGGAAGAGGGGTTTTTTTGCTATAAAGATTGATCTTGAGAAAGCATATGACCGGATGTCCTGGAAATCCATCCATACAGTGTTATCTGAGGCGAACTTTCCAGTATCTTTGGTTAATTTAATTATGCAGTGTATCTCCTCATCTGAGCTGGAAATCCTTTGGAATGGAACTCAAGCTGGTAGTATTTCCCCTAGCAGAGGGTTAAGACAGGGTGATCCATTATCTCCCTATATCTTTGTCCTTTGTATGGAAAAGCTTTCCCATTTGATTACGGACTCCTTGGAGAAGAAGGAATGGAAGCCAATGAAAGCTGGGAAAGGTGGACCATCTATATCCCATCTCTTATTTGCAGATGATCTGATGTTATTTGGAGAAGCTAATACTGATCAAATTAAGATTATGATGAGTTGTCTTAACAAATTTGGCAGCATGTCTGGGCAAAAGGTGAGCTTCCAAAAGTCCAGCATATTTTTCTCTAAAAATGTTACTCAGGATGTGGTGAATGCTATTGTGGAGATTAGTGGTTTTACCCATACTAAGAATCTGGGAAGATATCTTGGTTATAAGATGAAGCATGGCCGTGTCAGCAAATTGCACTATGGAGAATTAATGGACAGGGTCAATAATAGGCTCCAAGGTTGGAAAAAGCAGTGTTTGTCAATGGCTGGAAGGATTACTTTAGCTAAATCTGTTATTTCAACTATCCCTATGTTCCACATGCAAAGTAGTCTTCTTCCTAAGGGAATTTGTGATGATATTGAAAAGTTACAAAGGAATTTCATATGGGGAGATTCTGATAATAAAAGGAAGTTTCATGCGATTGGCTGGGATGGTCTTAAGTTGGCGAAAGATCAAGGTGGCTTAGGAATCATAGATCTCAGAAAGCAGAATGAAGCTTTTCTCCAAAAGTGTGCCTGGAAGATTACTCAATGTCCTTTGCAGTCCTGGGTTCAGGTTCTTGTTGCTAAATACAGTAGGAAAAAGGATTTGATGAAAGAGGTGAGTTGTAAGACTTATGATTCTCACTTTTGGAAAAGCCTGTGCAAAATATGGCCAAAAATGCTCAATAACACTGTTTGGCAGATTGGTAATGGGCGAAAGATTAAATTCTGGAAAGATGACTGGTTGGGAAGCAACAACAATCTCATATCTCTCACAACAACCCCTCCTGAAGATGAAGATTCTGATTTGATAATTAAGCATAGAAATTTTTGCTCAGAGGAGGGTTGGAATATGCAATTTCTTCTAAGTCATTTTGATCAAAATACTGTTAACAGGATCTTAGCAATTCCTTATCCTGAGGATGGGGTAGGAGAGGATATAATTGTGTGGAAAAATTGGAACCCGAATAGCTCTATTGTTAAAATGGCTTATTGCAGTCAGACAGCTTCAAGTTCTGTTCCTATAAACAACTGCTGGAACCGGGTTTGGAAGTGGAAAGGACAAGAGAGAATCAAGATTCTCTTGTGGAAGATGCTGCATGGAAGAATGTTGACAAAAGATAGAGTTGCTAATTGGAGTGGGGGGTCAAATAGGTGTCATTTATGCCCAGATCAGGTGGAGGAGTGCCTTCATGTGTTCAGGGACTGTTTTATGGCTAAAAAGGTTTGGCTTTTACCTATGTTTCATCCTCTTCCTCACGGATTTTTCAATCCTATTTCATTTAAGGATTGGTTATGCCTTAATCTGAATGTAAAATCTTGCACTGGAAAGGATTGGAGAGATGTTTTCTTTATAATCTGCAACTCTCTTTGGATTTGGAGGAACAAAGAAATTCATGAAGATGGTTACAAGAGACCTGAGGACCCTTCAATTCCTCTAGCTGCCCAAATAGAGGAAATCAGAAATAGTCTTGTTCATAGGGTCAGAGAGGTTATTAGCATTCCGGTTCCCATCAAGTCGGAGAAATGGACAGCTCCTAATCATGGTTTTTTCAAAATGAATGTGGATGGTGCTGTGAATGGGGAGAGGGCTGCCTGTGGTGGACTCTTAAGGGGTAGAAATGGAGACTGGATTGGTGGGTTTTCGGTCTTCTTAGGCTCATGCTCCCCCTTAATGGCTGAATTATGGGCTGTTTATCACGGCCTTGTTTTTGCTTGGAACCATAATTGGAAACAGATTATTTTGGAATCAGATTCTTCTCAAGCTTTAAGCTTACTTACCCTTAGGGGTAATGACACCCGAAAGCTATCATTAGTAGCTAAGATTCGAGTTTTACTTCAAAAGGAATGGATTGTTCAGTTAAATGGTATCTCTAGGAAGGCTAACATGTGTGCTGATTGGATTGCGAAAAAAGCCTTGGATGACTCCCTTGGTCTCTCTTCAATCTCTTCTCCTCATTGGGCTCTCCTAAATCTGCTAGCTGCGGATATTCTGGATCCGGGGCGGGACACTGCTGCTAATTAGGATGCTGTGCTATCCTCGGGAGTTTAGTTTTTAGTGTTTCTTTTAGTTTATTTTCTGCATTGTTTTTTCTTGTTCTGGTTTTTGTCTTTTGTTGGGGGTGATTTAGCCCCTGTTGATTACCAAAAAAAAAAAAGAATTCCACACAATTCAGAGGACACTCCATTAGGGTTTCTTCTAGTTTTTCTTCATCTTCTTCTTTTTTCTTTCTATTTTATTTGTAGTTTATGTTGAATTTTAGATCAGCGATCATGATGTTGATTGGCTGGATCTTTTTATTGTAGTCAGGGTCACGATCCATATGTGAACCCTTGACATGAAGGATTGATTTGTGGTTTTTAATTTATATAATTCTCTTTATCTTTACTCTGTGCGAATTATATATTCCCTTTGTTAGAGTTGATCAATCTGATAATTGGGGATATTCTGAGGATCAAAACCCTAGATAGGAATATTGGGGTTTTGATCTCGAAAGGGTAAGATAACAATCTGTATACGTGCTAGGAATAGATGTGTATACGATTGCAGATGCTTAAATTATCGCGCCCATTGCTTGATCCCATGAGAAACATTACAAGGAATTGGGGTTTCTCATGGGATTAACGGGTTAACCCTGCAAGGAATTGAGGGTTAACTACTAAATCTTTTTAGATGATAATTTATCTGAGTGATTATATAAATAATTATTGTAAATCAATCCGGAGTAAAAAGCGGGAATCATTTGGTGAATGAACCCTGGCTACAATGCTTTTCTCATATTTTTCTACAAATCAATTTTCAATTTTATTGTTTTATTTTTCAATCTAAAAATACAAAAAAAAAACAAGTCTTTTATTTTCAAAATTCAATTTCCATCAAATTGACAATAATTTGCTACAACTTGATTGTGGAAATGTTTTTTGGCAACAGAGACAGAATTCTAAGGCAAATTTTTATTTTAAAAAATAATATATTTTTCTTTATTAAAATATTGTTATGGGCCCATGTAAAAGGCTCATATTCTAGAAGGTTCAAGAAATAATAACGGAAAGAAAAAAATTAATGCAAATAAAGGAAAGGATTGTTAATTATTACAAATCCTATTACGTCAGCTATGTACTTGGACACAGGCAATGTCCAGAATTCCATTACCCATGTGCAAACTCTATAAATTAAAGGTAAAGCCTACAAGTATGAACATTATCTCTCTATTTACTGTTATGTTATCACTATGCACACACATCATCGCTTTGGCTGACGCTCGTATTCCTAAAACAAAGTGATCTCCCACATTCAAAAATATATAACCTATAAATATATGAGAGAGTTCCTAAATTCAAGATCAACATACTAGTCTCTAACTAGATGTCTATATCCCTTCAACATAACATATACTTAATTTTTTACTTATTACTATTTAATTATAAATTATTTTAAAATTGTTTTACATTAATCTTTTATTTTCAATTATTTATATTCTCAAAATAATTTTTAAAACTTTTATTCTTAAAATAAATTTTATCACCCAAATCTTTTATTGCTTTAGACTTTCAAAATACTTCAATTTAATCTTTTTTACATTAATTAATATTCTCAAATCTCACTAGTCACACTCTAAAAGTACACAATCTCGATAGTAGTTTAATCTTCTAGGTCTATTTTTCTTCAAGGAATGACACGTATTATTCTGAACTTCTTTTTTTATAAGTTTAATTTTTCAAAATTAATTATACATGTCTTTTTGTATTTCTAATAATATTTTCCCTTTTAATATAGGCTTTAATGTTTCTACTTTCTACAGTGAGTGAATGTAGATAAATTAACTACATTCATTCTGAAAATGACGTCGATTTGGGTTAAAAAATTAAAAATTATAATGAAAAAGACTACTATAATATTAAAATAAATTATAATTACAAAAATATCTTGATCTTCGCCCCAAAATAACATCGTTTTGGACTCAATGTAGATAACTTATCTACATTGGCTGTAGAAAAATCGAACCCTTTAATATATCATTATTATATTTTAGCTAAATTAATTATTTTTTAGTACATAATTAATTATTTATATGTTTCTTATAATTTTAAATACTTTTTCATTTTTATTTTTAAAATCTTCCTAAATTTAAAATACACATAGAATATAAAAATATACTTGCTAATAATTAATAACGTAATATATCGGGCTTTTAGACCCTTTTGCCCTTCATAATTAATTAATAATCATTTTCACTCTTATCCAAAACTATCTATCAATCTGCCCCTCTTTAATCGATTAACTTGAAGATTTAATCGATTAAATGGCCAAAACTGGCAAAAAATGTTGACTTAAAGATTTAATCGATTAAATATCCCTTTTAACCGATTAAATATCCCTCTTAATTGATTTAATCGATTAAAATTTATATTTAATCAATTAAATATCCCAAATGAGCGTGAAAGCATTGATTGAATGAGACAAACACGGTATTGGAGGTTATTTGAATTTTAAATTTTAAGTAATAGGAGTTGATTGTGATTTGTATTTAATATTTGCGTCCAATTAAATACAAAATGCAATCAGCTCCTATTAAATACAAATCGCAATCAACTCCTATTACATTAAATTCAAAATTCAAATAATCTTCAATACATGGAAAACTGATTAAGATTCTGCTAAGTATTTTTATGATGAATATGCAAGACGGGAAGGGTTCGTTGTTCGCCTTGATCGTTGTCATCATTCCGAGGTTGACAATAGGATCATTTCGCGCCGTTTTTCATGTAATAAGCAAGGTTTTCATGTGAGAGGTAGTAATGGAGCCAGACTTGTTTACGTAAATCAATCCAGTTTCCAAGAATCACTTTTCTTTTCGTGCTATTGTTAAATCAATCCAGTAACAGTGTTTGTTTTTGCTTATCTATGCAAAAAGACAAAAAAAAAATAGTGTTTGGTTATCTATGTGTAGCAGATGCTACAGAAGAAGAAGAAGAATGCAGAAATAATAAGAGGAGAAGAAGAGGAAATTGAGAGAGAAAGAGTCACTAGAGAGAGAAATTGCAATAACTTTTTGATATCTTTTCTCAATGGTCACACACCTACCTATACCCATAAGGGTTGTTACAACAGAAAACACAATATTACAAACAAGTAATTAAAATAAAGACACTTCTATAAGGACAATACTATAGGAGCACTACTATAAGGACTGATTATTAAGATACTCTAATTACCGTTACATTCCATCCTCCTTCAGACCAACCTCGTCCTCGAGGTTGAGTTATAACAATACTAGGGTCAAAGAAAAAAATACAAAATATTAATGGAGGATAAAGTAGAGAAATGATTCCAAATCCAACTATAAATCTAGTATCCTTTGTCACTCTGTATGCTCCCCTGGTCATCAAATTCAACAAGATACCCAACATAGTTCCCGTTCCTAGGCCTAGGGATTGGCGCCCTTGGAAATTCTGCATACAATCACGGGGTACATCACAAAAGTTACCCTTACCATCACAATAAAGTAATTTTCCACATGTGTTGTTTGGACCTGTGATGTTGCTATAGAACTTAAAGCCTGTTGGTGTGTCATTGAATGCAGGTAGGATTGGCCTATTGGGTGTTGCTGATGATGCACCAAGGTAAATCACAACTCCTCTGGGGGTTGAGTTGTCGAATACTCCATTTAAGGTGTGGTATGGAGATGCAGCCATGTAATAAGATCCCTCCTTTTGGTTGGTGCTCAAGTGGACATCGGTGGTTTGTCCTGGTGCTACGACAACAACATCTGTGTCATAAGGATTGGTATACCCTGCATCAATGGCAACGACTTTGAACTTGTGATTAGCTATCTTGAAGATTAGATATGATCATTTTGTATGGGAATCTTAACAGTCTAATTTGTTATATGATTTGCATGCGTATTGAATGGGTAATAATAAATGTTTAGTGTCTTACGTAGTCTTTTTTATCCAAAACAGCTGAAATATGGGAGAAGCTGCTGGTTTTTGTTATTGAACGAGTCCTCTGTATGAAAAGAAAAATATTATCCTTGTTTATTATTATATATAGCTTTTTTCTTGCGCGGAATGTGGGTTCTCCGTCTGTGTCTCGTCTTTTTACTCAAAGTTAGGGTTAAGCTTTTAGTGAAAAAAGCCTCTTTTTTTCTTTATCTGCAATGGGGGGAAAAGAGAAAGAACAGTTTTAGTGTTCAATTGGTCTTGTGTAAGTGATGTCTTCTTATTATGATTGTTACAGTTCAGTGATTAAAATGGAGATCCTTAAAGTCCACTATGCTTCGATCTCCATTTCCACTTCCTCTTGTTTGTGCCTCTCATGTTGAATAAACTTTAAATGTTTTGTTAGTTTTATATTTAATAGTCTTAATTAAGGAGTCATGAGTTTAGATAAGTGAAAGGCCAAAAGTTGTAAGAAAGTGAAAGGCCAAGAGTTAGAGAGAGTGAAAGGCCAAGAGTTAGAGAGGCCAAGAGTTGGAAGTTTAGTTTTGTAGTTTATTGCTAATTTAATGTTTAGGTTCATGAAAAGGCAATCTAGTGCCTATATAAAGTAATCCATATTGTAAGCAAATAACAACAAGAAAAAGAGAAATACAAGTTTTGTCTTCTCCACAAGAAAATAGTTGTTCTTATTTTAAGTTCTACATTATAGTGATACCACAAATTGGTATCAGAGCCATGGAGAGGGGGAGTGATATGGCACTACCTAAGTTGACGAAGGAGAACTACGAGAATTGGAGCATCCAGATGAAGGCTCTTCTCGGATCCCAGGACGCTTGGGAGAATGTTCAAGCAGGTTTTGTAGAACCACAGGACACTGGAGGCCATTCGGCGGCTCAAACCAAAGCGTTGAAAGAGACGCGTGCAAAAGACAAGCTGGCGTTATTCATGCTCTTCCGAGCTGTAGACGAATCCGGGTTCGAGAAGATAGCAAATTGTGAGACCTCAAAGGCAGCCTGGGACATCTTAGCAAATGTCTATAGAGGAGCTAACCGGGTTAAACAAGTCCGGCTTCAAACCCTTCGTGCCGAGTTGGAGGGAATGAAGATGAAGGACACGGAAGGAGTATCCGGGTTCGTTGCCCGGGTTCAAGGAATTGTGAACCAGTTAAAACGAAATGGAGAAGATATACCTGACACCAGAGTGGTGGAGAAAATCTTGAGATCTTTGACAGACCAGTTCGAAAACGTGGTTTGTGCCATAGAGGAGTCCAAGGACCTGTCTACACTCACCATTGACGAGCTGGCGGGTTCCCTTGAAGCGCATGAACAAAGAAAGAAGAAGAAGGAGGAAACTCTTGAGCAGGCACTTCAGACCAAAGCAACAATTAAAGATGAGAAGATGCTCTATTCTCAAAATTTTCGAGGTAGAGGACGTGGCCGCAGTGGACGAGGTACTAGCCGTGGTGGTAGAGGTCGAGGCCGAAGTCAAGAAGTGTATAGCGATGAGGTAGGACAGTCAAATCAACAAAATTGGAGAGGAAGAGGACGAGGTCGACGAGGAGGTCGGTCACACTATTCAAACATCGAGTGTTACAAATGTGGAAAGTTTGGTCACTTTGCAAAAGATTGTAACTCGGACAAGTGTTACAACTGTGGCAAAATCGGACATTTCGCAAGAGAATGCAGAGAGGAGAAAAAGGTGGAGGAGACGTCCAACCTAGCCACAAAAGGCGAGATGAAGGATGGTGTCTTGTTAATGACACACAGTAAAGGAAGTCCAGACGATGACATGGAGTGGTATCTTGACACGGGTGCGAGCAACCACATGTGCGGACATAAGCACTTCTTCAAGGAGATGAGAAAGGTGGAAACCGGACATGTTTCGTTCGGGGATGCCTCAAAGGTTGAGGTAAAAGGCCGAGGTACGATCTGTTTCCTACAAAAGGACGGGTTAATTGGCTCAATTCGAGATGTGTACTATGTACCCGACCTAAAAAGCAATATTTTAAGCATGGGTCAACTGATGGAGAAAGGTTACTCGGTTATTATGAAAGACCGGGTATTGTATTTGAAAGATGAGCGAGGTCGGCTGATAGTCCGAGTTCAAATGGGTAAGAATCGTATGTATAAACTAAATCTGAAATGTATACAGGTTGAATGTTTACAAGCCGAGGTGGAAGATAAGGCGTCACTTTGGCATCTCCGGTTTGGTCACCTACATTATGGTGGTCTAACCGAGTTGGCAAAGAAGAAGATGGTGGAAGGGTTACCTGGCATCAACTTTGAAGGAAAGTTTTGTGAGAGTTGTGTACTTGGCAAGCATGCCAGGACCACGTTTCAGAAGATGGCAAGATTCCGGGCTAAGCAACCTCTGGAACTAATACATACCGACTTGTGTGGACCCATCAATCCGGGTTCCTTCAGCGGTAAGAAGTATTTTATTTCCTTTATTGATGATTTCTCACGGAAAACTTGGGTTTACTTTCTGAAGGAGAAGTCCGAGGTGTTTGATGTGTTCAAAAGGTTCAAGGTGATGATTGAGAAGGCAACAGGAAGCTATATCAAATCGGTGCGGTCTGACAGAGGTGGGGAATATACCTCAACAGCGTTTATGTCTTTCTGTGAAGAACAGGGGATAAGGAGGTTTCTAACAGCACCATACTCACCACAAATTGGTATCAGTCAAGAACCGGACTATTCTTGACATGGTTCGGTCAATGCTGAAGAACAAAAGGATGCCGAAGGAGTTTTGGGCGGAAGCTGTGCAGTGTGCTGTGTATGTGCAGAACCGATGTCCACATTCGAACTTGGATGATAAAACTCCACAGGAAGCATGGAGCGGTCAGAAGCCTTCAGTGGCTCATCTCAGAGTTTTTGGCAGTGTAGCCTATGCACACATACCGGACCAGCTCAGAACCAAGCTCGAGGATAAAAGCAAGAAATATGTTTTTATTGGATATGATGAAAAAACAAAGGGGTATAAGCTGTTTGACCCCGTCAACAAGAAAGTCATAGTAAGCAGAGATGTAAAGCTCAATGAAGCAAATGAGTGGGACTGGAACAATTCTTCTGAGGTAAACTTTGAAGACGGAATCTCAACACAAATTATCAACCCGGCAAGTCCTGAAGCTTCTGATGATGAAGATGAGGTACGACAACCCAGGATGCGAAGCATACAAGACATATATGAGTCAACAAGTGAGGTACATTTTGTTTGTCTTCTTGCAGACTCTGAGAACATAAGTTTTGAAGAAGCCATCCGAGATAAGAAATGGCAAGATGCCATGGATGAGGAGATAGAAGCCATTGACCGAAATAACACGTGGGAGTTAGCCGAGCTACCAGAAGGAAGTCGGCCCATTGGAGTGAAGTGGGTGTTCAAGAAGAAGATGAATGCTCAAGGGGAGATAGAACGATATAAAGCTCGACTAGTTGCAAAAGGTTATAAGCAGAAGGCTGGAATTGACTATGACGAAGTGTTTGCCCCTGTTACAAGGATGGAGACAATTCGGCTACTCATCTCACAGGCTGCCCAATACAGATGGCCAATGCATCAAATGGATGTTAAGTCGGCATTTCTGAATGGTGTTCTTGAAGAAGAAGTTTATGTGGAACAACCGCCGGGCTACATGAAGGCAGGAGAAGAGAAGAAGGTGCTGAGATTGAAGAAAGCACTTTACGGGTTGAAGCAAGCACCACGGGCATGGAATGCTCGTATTGACAAATATTTCAAGGAGAATGGACTTGAACAATGTCCATATGAACATGCTGTTTATGTCAAGAAAAATGGAGGAGACTTGTTAATTGTGGCTCTTTATGTTGACGACCTCATTTTTATGGGAAACAATGCCAAGATGATACAAGAGTTCAAGAGCACAATGACAAGAGAGTTCGAAATGACAGATCTAGGTTTGATGAAGTTCTTTCTTGGTTTGGAAGTAAAACAAAATGAGAAGGGAATCTTCGTGTCACAGGAGGCTTATGCAAAAAAGATCTTGAAGAAGTACAAGATGGAAGATTGCAACCCAGTTTCAACACCAATGGAACCCGGTTCAAAACTCTCTAAGTTTGATGGAGGAGACCGTGTTGATGCAAGCAAGTACAAAAGTTTGGTGGGAAGCCTACGTTATCTCACATGCACGAGGCCGGATATCTCGTTAAGTGTCGGCATAGTAAGTCGGTTCATGGAGGAGCCGAGATACACACATTGGAAGGCGGTAAAGAGAATTCTGAGGTATGTTCAAGGTACAGTTTCACACGGGTTACACTACTCGAGCTCGGCAAAATACAAGTTGATTGGATATTCTGACAGTGATTGGTGTGGAGACGTAGATGATCGAAAGAGCACGGCTGGTTATGTGTTTTTCATGGGCAACACGGCATTCACCTGGATTTCGAAGAAGCAACCTATTGTGACACTGTCGACATGTGAAGCTGAATATGTAGCTGCATCTTGGTGTGTTTGTCATGCAATGTGGCTCAGGAATTTGCTAAGCAAGTTGGAGGAAAAACAAGTCGGTCAAACTGTGATCCGAATTGACAATAAGTCGGCTATAGAGCTAGCCAAGAACCCGGTAAATCATGAAAGAAGCAAGCATATTGACGTCCGATTTCATTTCATCCGGGATCAAGTAAAGGAAGGAAATGTGGAGTTAACACACGTGACCAGTCAAGAGCAAGTCGGGGACATCTTCACAAAGCCACTGCCGACGTTGCTGCTCAACAATTGCAAGAAGATGCTTGGGATGAAAGATGGAAGAACCATTTAAGTTTATGAAGGAGAATTGTTGAATAAACTTTAAATGTTTTGTTAGTTTTATATTTAATAGTCTTAATTAAGGAGTCATGAGTTTAGATAAGTGAAAGGCCAAAAGTTGTAAGAAAGTGAAAGGCCAAGAGTTAGAGAGAGTGAAAGGCCAAGAGTTAGAGAGGCCAAGAGTTGGAAGTTTAGTTTTGTAGTTTATTGCTAATTTAATGTTTAGGTTCATGAAAAGGCAATCTAGTGCCTATATAAAGTAATCCATATTGTAAGCAAATAACAACAAGAAAAAGAGAAATACAAGTTTTGTCTTCTCCACAAGAAAATAGTTGTTCTTATTTTAAGTTCTACATTATAGTGATACCACATCTCATGTTTACGTCTTGAAACAACACCGTTAATTCGGATTTAGACAAATCAGTTTTCAGGAGCAGTTGAGTTTGCTTTCCACGTGACTATAAACACTGTTCGTGAAACCATTAACAATAGGAAAATATTTATTATGCTCTAAGATCACCCAATGATTTGATGCTTCCTCCTACAACATTAATTCTTTCTTTCCTTTTTTACTCCTGTTATATATATATATATATATATATATATATATATATATATATTTTAATTTTGTCCTCTTATTTATATTAAGGGACCACCTAAAAAATGATGGTCCGGACCACGATAAATTCTCTCCAACAATAGAATAGTCAAGCGGCAGTAAAGACGTAAATAATGCATTTTCAAGTTAAGACTGCAAAATTTAGAAAACAATCAAATTGCAAATGTGCGAGTAAGACTGCAAATATTCTCCCAGTTGCTAATATGCAAGTAAGGCTGCAAATATTACCCTTTTTGGAATTTTGTTGAACCATGAACAATGACTCAAAAGCCTGTGTTGTAGCACTTAATGTCCCTAAAAATGCTTCTGGCTCTGGCTTGATTAAAGGGTCCCCCACGTTGAAAATCTGCGATCAATTTCCACTGGACCTATTTCTGAAGAACCACTGTTATCGAGTGTTGAAGACAATACAACCCAACAGGGTTGGAGATGAGCGAGAGCTATCTGTAGTTTATATAATTTACGGCCCATTTTAATTAGCTCTTCATATAATTTTTTGAGACAACAAAATTCACAAGCTGGCATAGTAGACAGGAACTTGTCATGGAATTGGAATGATCCTAAGAGAATCAAGACGTTTTTATGGTTGCTTCTTGGGAATAATTTGCTATCGAATGAGCACACACAGCTAGGAGAGATATGAGTGATTCCGTGAAATGATGTGCGGATTCTATACACTGATTGGTTGTAAGACATGATGCAAAGGGGTTATCAGAGACAATAGCGGGAGATGGATATTTTTTTTTCATATCTGGTATTTGTTCTAGTGGGTCTTTTTTCACTTCCCAAAGTGCTGTTCCATGTATCTTCTTCTCTACTACCATCATCACCTTTAAACTAAGCTTCCTAGTGGTGGGTCTTGTTTTTTTTTCCTCAGAGGTTCTCTTTGGTGTAAAATTGCATTCTTTTCTCCTTCATGTTCAGCCTGTTGAACAAAATCGGAACAATGACCATTTTGCCACGCCTGGCCAAAAAAATTACTAGACTACCACGCTAACAGTCAATTTTTCCAGAATGCCACGTGGCATAATTCGCTATACTGTGTAGCGAAATATGCTAAATGACATGTGTCAATCAGGTAGTAATTCGCTACACTGTGTAACAAATTATGTTCGCGAATGATTGTTTGACACGTGTCACACTTTCTCAGGAAACAACTGACATGTTATAATTCCCTACACTGTGTAGCGAATTTAGTCTGTAATATAACCACGTGTCACAAAGTTATTGGCCACGAAATTCACTCTCAGTGGTGACGAATTATGACACGTGGCAGTTTGGTAAAAAATACTGTTCGCATGTCATTTGGGTAAAAATTTTGACAAAATGTGACATTTTGTTCACTGTTCTAACAAAATCTTCTAGTTAGTTTACTTGTGGAAGATAATGTTTGATTCCCTTGAAAGTCTTAGAAGTCTGAAGGAACTGTTTTTTGACTCTGTTGGGTGTTTTTTTCTTCTTTTTGAATTGGGTTAGTTCAAAATTAGTGCGAAGTTTGATGCTCACCTTCATCAAATTTGGTGCATGATGCTCAAAACTGTTTCATGTTAGGTATAACTCATACTTCGTATGCTGATGATGGTCTTTGTTGTCGGGCTCAGCAAAAAAGGCAATTGGGGTCTCGTTTCCAGATGAGCAGGCGGGGTTCGGGGGCAGCTCCCAGGTCCGTAGAGGCTAGGTACTATTGTGGGCATCTGTTTTATTATAATTTTCTTAGCAGTTTGAGTTTGGGTCCATGAATAGCTATTGATAGGGTTTTTTAATCCTATTTATATTTACCTTGTAATCCGAGTGATTTATAACGAGTGGCGGTGAGGTGAATATAGTAGAGACAAGCTGGACATAGCCTATATTAGATAAATCAGGATAGTGTCAATCTCTCTTCTCTCTTCTCTTTTCTATTTTGTCAATTTTGTGTGATTGTACATTTCCAACGATTTAAAGACATGTTTTTACCTTTATCTCGTGGTTGTTTCCTGGTTTTTGTTCATCCCAAACACACATGAACTAGAAGCAGCTCAGACCAAAGCCTAGTTAGAATTAAGGATTTATAAAATGACAATGGATATTTATGTAGCTTTCTTCATCTGCACATATGAGCATTAAATGTGAAGATGATACAGTAACCGAACTTGAAATTATGGATGATAAACCTGTGAATGCATCATGGTTCAATGGAAAAGAGGATACAGGAAAAGGAAACAACACCTTTGGAAAGTGAAAAAAGACCCACTGGTCCTCTCAACAAGTGACATACTTTTTTAATAACGGATCCTAGACATACATGATACAACGCTGGACACTTGGCAAAAAACTCCTTTTTGTTGACTACGGATCCTTAAACGAAGGAAAAATTTTCATTACTCCTTTCCCACGTGCTCTCGGTCAATAGAAGGTCAAAAGAAAAAAAATAATTTTAATAATATATCCTTATAAAAGATAGAAGATTATACTATGTTATCTCTTAACTGTTGATTTTCATCCATCAATGATTATAATTTATTGGAAATTAAATTTAATGGGTTAAATCAACGGTTAAGATCTAAAATAATATCAGCTTATATTCTTTAAAATGACGTATGTTATTCCCTATATATATTATATATTTCCCGAAATATAGTGTAATTGAGAAAATATTTTCCATGCAACACGAAAAATGTTTTTCTCGTAGTTTGATGGGGAAATTGAATCTGTATTTACTGCAGATTACTATTAGTAGCTACTGATAGAGAAATGATGCAGGTCCCATAAAAAAAAAAAATTAAGATAGGACCATCATAATTTTGTGTATCACATGCTACAGATAATAATATGTAATAGCTGCATATTCGATTTTTCCATTGTTTTATAGTTAGTTTTTCTTTTAAAAAATTTCTAAGCATACATTTAATATTTATTTATTTTTCATTTTATATATATTATTAAAAAAAATAATAAAAGCATATTTACTTATTTATTATTAGGATAAATGAATTGTTAGATTAGATAACGTAACAAAATATTTTAACTGACGGTTATGAGTGGTTTTATCTCTTAACTTTTCTTTCTCAACTCTCCTCTTTTCCTGTTATTCTCCGCTCGTTTTGTGTTTGTGTGCTGCCTGCTATTTTAATCTTTAATTTTAATTTTGTAATATTTTTAATCAATTTAATTTTTGAATATTTTTAATCAATTTAATGCTTCTTCCTCCCATTCTCTCTCTACTAGCCTCACTGATTCATATATTATTTTCATTTCAGGGGAATCGTGTCGCGTTTTTCTGTGATGGATTGCACCCAAATTGTACCCGCCTTTGAAAATTCTTGTTTCTATTTTTCTTTTTTAATTTTTGTTTTGTTTCGTTTTAGTTGACGTCACTATAATTCGTTGATCAGAAGGTTTTGATTAACAGTGCTCCGGATTCAGTGGGTGTGAAAATTTTCCGTTTTGCAATTAGGAGAGGGGTGGTGATGTGTAAATGTTATTAATTTTTAAATTTTAATGTCAGAATTAATTTAATGATAATGTTAACTTGGATGTGCACAGATGGTCACAACAACATATACCTATGTCTCCGATGATTAAGCTGCAGTGTTTCAAGTTATTTGCAGCTTAATGTCGGGATAGCTATGATCGTTTCATGAAACTTAACATAATTTCCACTTACCCTTAAAATTAAAACCGATCACATGTTTAACATTGTAAGAAATAAGAACACAAACAATCAAAGTAGCTATCCCATATATATCATATTCAATTTTAAAATAAAAAGGTTGATCTCATAAATATTCTCTTAAGGCAACAATCTGTACAATATCTCTTAGAATGCAATTTGCAAGTCAGACAGACAGGAGAAACATACATCAGTATAATATATCTAGATATTTCAATAGCATTAGAATCTCCATTCAAATGCTTTTCTTCTACTAAAACTAAAACTGCTGTCCCATGAACTATGACGACGAGGCATCATTGTTTTGCCTTTTTGTACGCTTCTTGCGGCAAGGACAAGGACTGAAAGCATCTGTATTTATCTGGATGTCTTTCCTTTTCGGTCTCCTTTGCACGTGCAAGAATTCATTTGCTACAAATTCCAATGCTCTAACACTCAAACATCGGTTTCTTGTGCTCTGCCTCCTGGGATTTATATTAGGTGGCTGTCCCACAGATGGATCATTTGCATGCCCATCTTCCTCCACCATTGCCATCATTTCACCATTTTCAGGCTTAGATAATGCCAGTTCTTCTGCTGATCCCAAACCTCCTGTGGATTTCTCAATGATGTGGCTTGACTCTGCCATGGCACAAGCAGTCAATCTCCTCTTTTTAATGGGAAGAACTGCATCTGCATCATCAGAATGACTCCTCCTCTTTTTAATGGGAAGAACTGCATCTGCATAATCAGAATGACCTGATCTTGGTCTCCGACTGTATTGATGCTTTATGGTCCTACTCCTCTTTAGTTGATTATCATCAGACACACAGGTCTTCTGATTTTGCTGGCTTTCTACCATCTTGCTTGCATTAATATGTGGGTTATCATATGCTTCTTTTTGGTTGGTAGCATCACGGTCAGATATGTCCTTTTGATCATCCTCATATGATCCCGTTTCTAGTTCTTCATTGCAGTTACCAACTTTAGTTTCTTCTTCAAGCTCAAGAAGATTTGGTTCAGCTACCACTTTGCTCAAGACATCACTTACAGAATCAAAGTAATGATCACCTCTAACAAGTCTTCTCCTTGAAAATTTCTCAACGCCGGGCATAAGAAAAACCAGATAATCTGTGGAGTTGACATAGCCTTGATTCTTTGGTTGTTCAGAGTGCCAACCTCTTGCCAGTAGGCGGGGCCAAACAGCTTCCCAGAATATATCTTGACTTTTGGCTCTGGTAAGTCTAATTCCACCTCTCAAAAGTTTTATTATATCACTGGGTGGAAGAGAAGACCAAGATTTGCTAGTTGGTGCTGAAAACAACCGATTGTTCTTCCCAGATTCATGAGAACTTGATGTGCCAGGGGCCATTTTATGATTTTTTCTTTTACCCAATTCATGAGAACTTGGAGAACCACTAGATGCATGCTCCATGAAATTATCCTTATAATTCTGCTGAATTGACTCCATCTGCCAAGAATCATAGGATTAAAAACTTAATAACAATAAACTGAAATCAAAGATTAAGAAGAAATATTATAAAGGAAATGTAGATTACATAACATTATCAAGGAGCATACTTCAAACATGAGTTGCAAATAGTCATGAGAGAAATGTACAGAGTTAATCCCCAGCCATTCAGAGTTAACAACTGGCCACTGGTTTTGCAAAGCATCATACTTATTGGAACAATTCAGATATTATAACACCATCAGTATTCAACTACCTATAAGGAATTTATAATTTCTTTCCTAAGTTTTCAACCCTTTTCATATTACCAATATAACAAAATGTTAGATTTCTAATTGTTTTTACTTTCAATTATTTCTCACATCACCACTGTCAAATTCTTAAAAAAATCAACTATCCATGAACTCAAAATTAGAGTAAAAGTAACAAGAGAAATTTCTCTGTAAGGAAATCTTCATTGGGGTGTAATTCCAAAAGGATTACAAAGATAAAATTAGAATACATCTGAAGCTAAGCTACAACAATCGCTAATATTAGCATCAAAATCCACAAAATGGATACCTAAATTCAGTGGCGGACCCGGTAAAAATTTTTTTATGTCCGCACATTTAGTGATGGGGGATCATAATTTTTTTTTGTAAAGAAAACTTAAATTAATGCTTAAACCCGCTCATAATCTACTATAAGAATAAATTATTTTTGGTCCCTAACAAAAAAATTCGGTCCCCACTTTAGTCCATTATAAAAAAAATTAGTCACCTGGTCCATGTGAAATTCAAAGTGGACCCATTTTGGTCTTTTTGAGGGACTAATGTAGGTCATTTTTGAATTTGTGAGAGACCACGATTTTAACTAAATTGATCAACTTTAAATTTTTTAGGGACTCTCGAGATTAATTTTTTTTTGTAAGGGACTAAAATGGGATCATGTTTTTTTGCTAGGGACTTAAAATAATATTTACTCCTAATAAGTATATTGAATCAAGAGACAAATAAGAATATGCAAACCAAGAAGGAAAAAAAAAAACTGAAAAGTTTATGACCACAGTGGGTCCGCCACTGCCTAAATCACCCAAATAAAACAGCTATTAATTTTCTTTGCCAGAAAAGCAAGATTTGTCAACTCCTTCTCAAAGACAAACATTCTTCAACGACCGACACAGCTTCAGAACAATCACAACAAACAATGACCACCATATATGCAATCTTAGGAATACAAAATAAAACCCTTTGTGTAAAATAATATACAGGCGAAGAATTTTGATTACCAACCGACAACAACATATCCAACCCCAGATCCACTTGTATGCAAGTTCATAATCAAAGCGCTTGGAGATGAATACAGAACAAACTGACTCAGACATGTAACCGAGGAAGAGTAAAGGAAATCATGGAAAACACAAGATAATAAGAACAGTCATTGACATGAAGATTAAGTGCACCCACATTACAAGAACATCAAAGACGTTAACGTATAGGAAGAAGGGAAAGAAAGAGAACCTTGTCGAAACACATACTTGAAAAAGGTATTTGAAATATTTTTGAATTGTGAATAAAATTGTACAAGAGTACTCTATTTATAGAATAGAGAAAGGTCTAACGGGCCAAGCCCAAAAATAATAAAAGGTCTAACGGGCCAAGCCCAAAAATAATAAAAGTAAATGGATTGGGACGGTGATATTTCTAAATTTTTACAATGTACTTTTGGGTATTTTTGGGAATACACACTATAATTTGTAAATGGATTCTTCTCTATTAATTAAAAAAATGGAAAAATATTTCTGCAATTAATGCAGAGTTATTAAATGGTAATATAGAAAAATTTCCTGCCATAATCTTGTTATTTGTCGTATATAGCAGGTAATTAAGTTATCAAA
>JAVKPL010006799.1:0-27824 GCA_032173675.1 Gastrolobium villosum
TGCGGACAAAATTCTAAAAGGTAGGGTGATTATAACACCTCAAAATTCTAAATTAAGTAATTAAAGTATTAAGTGAGAAATTAAGTGATGGATTAGTGAAAATCCCAAAGATTAGGCCAAAATACAAAGAAAGGGCAAAACGGTAATTATCCAACACGCAACCCTAGGAAGAAAAAATTGAGCAGAAGGTCTCAGATGATAAAAATAAGCCTGGAAATGGATTCAGAACGAAAAATTGAGTGGATAGGCAAGTTTCAGAAAAATCAGTGAATAGTGTTTTTCGCGGGTAAAAATACCGCAGTCAGATTGCACCGTAAAACGTGCCAGTGGAATTTTGAGCTCTAGGTTTCAAATATTGATTTTAAATGGTCCATAGAAATAGGAAATATGATTTCTGATAAAATTTGAGGGATTTAAGTCAATTTGTGGAAGTTTGTCAACGGAGCGCGCTGTAGCTTAAAGCAGTGTTTTTCCGAACTATCGAAAAGCTCCAAATTTATCTGAGGGAGTAAAATTAAAGGATTTTGTTAAGATGAAAAATTATTATTTCTCATTAGGTTTTTAAATTGTGAATTTTAGTGATGATCGGAGGGAAATTCGGGTGAGTTTTAAATCACGTGGGATCCGGTACCGACTTAAAGTCAAATAACACACTTGAAATCACTATTCACTATCTCCATCCTCACTTTCTCACCCTCCCACAGCCGTGACATGCCCTCCCTCTCCCTCATCTATGCAAATTTTTCTTTTCTTCATAACTTCATCATTTCTTAACTGAATCGGACGATTCTTGTCTTGAAATTCGATGGAAATCATCATCCGAACACAACCCACCGATTAGTTTCCCTCAAAACCCTCTCTATTGTGAGAAAAAAGGCATATACAGCCACGAAATTTTTGGGAATTTTGTGATTTTGGGGTTGATTTCTTGAGCCATTGCTTGTGGAGTTCTAGGAGGAGTCTTGTGACGTAATTGTGGGTAAGTTTCAACACCTCTCATGGATTGATTTGAAGATTTATTTTTGAAATTGTTTATGCACCCTAAAGAGGGCTTGTTTGATTTGTGTTGTTAGAGAGCTCAAATGGAAAATGTCTATTAGATGATAATGTCTTAGAATGATGTATTAATGCTAGAAATGCAATGAAAATTTTAAGCGAAAAAAAGTGAATTTTAACTTAGAAAAAATTTAGTGCATGAAATGGATTTTTGAGTTTTGTGTTAATGTGTGGTATAGTGAATTGTAGTGTGATTGTATGATGATATAATAGGATGATATGAGGTGTGGAGTGGTTAAAATTGATGGAAATTCCTTGGATGTGAATTAGTGAGCAAATCGGCCTTTAGGCAAAAAGAGGTAAAATGATATTGTGTAAATTGCATGGATGATGTTTCATGCTTTAAATGGTAATTAGATGGGTTGTGTTGTGATTATAAAGTGGAAGAATCAATGAAAAATAATGAGTGGTATCATTTGGCATAAAAGAGCCTAGAGTGAAAGATTTAGCAAACGATGCGTAAAAGACGTAAAACGGAGAAACGACGATTGAATTAGCCTTTTGGCAACCTATGGAAGTGTAATAAAATGAGAAAGAAAATTTAGAAAAATAAATCCCTAAATAACACTAATATGGCTGAACCACTTTGTGGGAAAAAGGGGGATTTTGGTGTTTTTACGTTTTGTCGTAATTTGACGTAAACTGACGGCTATACATGGTTGTATAGGTTGTCGTACGTGGATTTAAACCCGGAACAGTGAAACAGTGGACTGCCCTTGGTTTTGGATCAAGTGGATTGAGGTAAGTGATGTGGTTTACACATATTATGTTGAAACTCATGAGTAGATTCAAAGTTCTAAGTGTGTGGAATGGTCCTCTGTGTAGGCGTTCCCTGTGAATCAAGTTGTAAGTGGAGTTCTGCGGAGCTCAGTGGAAGGGAAAAGAAAGGTAACCTCTTGGTACTGGGGCTTGTTCCCCTTTTGTGTTCCACCTTGCTAGTTGATGGCAATGGTAGGAAGTGTGTATGAGTAGTGCAGAACAGCATGAGCATGCATGTGCATTATCACAGTGGGTACTTATGTACCAGATCTCTGGCCAGTAGATATTTTTAGCCTTCGGGCAAGTGTTTCCGGACTGCCACTGGATAGGTCTCCGAGAGGGAGTTCCAGTTGACCCAGGGTCGTGGTGTGTTATCCGGATAGGAGCACACTAGGTTGTCTCGGGTGTATATGGTTGGAAGGGGTACCTTGGTGGGTTGTTCTATGAACACGCCAGGGGTAGTACCCATAGGCGTATAGCCGAGGACATGGCGTGGTATTGGTAGCTACCATCCCGCATGTCGTAGTTGTTCTGATATATTCCCCCTTTCTCTAAATCCCTTGCTTTATCCCGTTTTATAACAGTGGTGTTGTTTTATTGCTATTGATATACATCGAAGTGAACCATTGGGCGGAGTTTTCTCCAGAACCTCTTGGTTACTGAGATATATCCGTATATCTCACCCCGTCTCGGGGCATTATTTCAGGATGTACCAGTGGATATGGAGCAGCGGGCAAGAAGCCCGCATGATGACGAGTGGAGCAGTGGTGTATAGTTTAGATATCATGTCATTTTAGTTTATGGATTTATTTGGCAAGTGAAATGTAATATGTAAATATTTGTAGTTTAAAGTTAAAGTTGTAAGTGTAAATGTAATCCAGTGTTGTAAATGTATCATGGATGTATGTAATATGATGGAAGGGCTTTAGGCCTATTATAGGTTTATGATTATCCGTATTATGTTTTATGCATGAAATTGAAAGTAAACTGTTTATGTTTTAAGTGTATATTGGATTGGGTTGTAAGTGCCCCAAGGCATTGTTGGACCTTGTGTGTGCCACCCTTTGGATTTTGCTGGATTTCAGGTGTATTAGTGGTGTTAAACAGGTTATGCAAATTTGGGGATTCTTGGAAATACAAAGGAAACTCTGGCGAATTTTCTGTAGAATTGGCAGTTTTTGGGTGAACTTTGGTGGAGCGTATCTCTCTCCATAGTGGTCCGATTGGGACGTGCCATACGCCATTTTGAAGCTTAAGATGTCCCCTACGTTGTGTCTAAAGCCTAGGTTCATTGGTGGTGTGTGCAGCCCATGGGGGCTGTTGTAGCATACTGCCCTGTTCTGCCCTGTTCTTGTTGGCAGATTTGAGGTAGTTTTGAGAAATTAATTCCCGCTTCGTTACTTGGTCAAATTAAGCATACGATATATCAAATCGAAGTTTGAGGTGTCTAGTTTATGGTGTAAAAGTTTGAGAGTCATTGGTTGGGCGGTTAGGTACAGTTTATTCCATGAAGATTGTAGGTTTTAGGCTGTTTCGGAGTTGGTAGGCAATGTTGTTTGTCCATCTTCAAACGACGATAACCGGAGCTCACGAGCTCGGAATTGAGTGTGTGATAGCTTGATAGAAAGGTAAGTGAATAAGGAAAAAAGATAACCTGGATTTTAAGTTTGGATTTTTATTTTGTGTTCGTAGAAAAATAGATTGGCAAATCCTGTTAAGTGGTAAAAACGTAAAAAGTGAGGAATTGGCTAAGTGGGTTTATGGGAACCCCTTAGTATCTTGTAGGTAATAAAATAAAGTGTATAAATAGTTAAGAAAGTCTTCCGCTAGTGTTTTAGTTACGGTCACAGCTTTTTATTATTACGCTTTTTATACTTTTACTGTTCGCGTAATAATCGGAAAAAGTTTATTCTCATTTTTATAAATGAACTGCTGTGATTGTAACTGCGCTTAATATCATAATTAATGTTAACAATACCGGTACGTAACGGGCTGTTACAGTATACGTGACGGTTACAACCATTTAGCGGCGGTGTAACCGTCGCGTATACCAAAAATGAACCGTCGCCAAATGCCTATTTTTTTGTAGTGAAAAAGAATTTCTTCGAAAACTGATGAATAAAATAAATGCAAAAGAAATTGATCTTGTAAAGTTTTTCGAAGGAAAATGGATTCCGTCAAAAACTGATGAATAAAATAAATGCAAAAGAAATTGATTTTGTGAAAATTTTTGAAGGAAAATGGATTTCGTCGAAGATTAGTGTAACGTCCTCCCTTGTATGCATCCAAGAGAGTCGTTTGCTAAGCGGAATTAGAGTCGTTAACGTCACATGAGCTAACAAAGATTCTTATGTCAAATCCGAAACACGTTTCTACAATTCTTATGACTTCTGTTTGGACGATAAAAAAATATTTCAAGTGATTTTGAAAGTGCGCGTTTGGGGCTTCGCGTGCATATAAAATAATAGTAAATCAGAGTTCGTTTGCTCATAAAAACACCACCCGTAAGGTGCACTGTAAAAATTTCAGCACTTAAATTCATTTCACAAAGGTTTTCCAAAATAGCCGCTGTTCATAAAAGTTCAAGCTAACATAGAGATGATAAAGACTACAGTCATCCAAGAGTACCAAAACATTAATCATTACAGTCATCCAATTAAACAAACAGCAACAGTGAAAATCCACGCATCAGCAATCAACAGCAAACATCACTCCTTCAAGTGCTTTTACGTCCTCCTGCCATTTTGGAAAAATAGCAGCCCCGAAGGGGTGAGAATAATCCCAGTAGTGTGGCAACAAAACCAGTAATATAACAGTATTAACTAGGCACAAAATCATAAACAGTCACTTCAACATATCCTTGTTCCTTTTCCTTTTTCCTTTTCATCATATTCATATATTGCGTATATAACGCCTTTCCTTTGCGCTTTTAGCACCGTCGTGCGCGCACTTCACAGTGGAATCAAATATCCCTTGGCACCTGAGCTCCATGTGGATTCCAACTGTGGGCCTATGCGGACTGATGCCAAGTGTCCCATACCCCGATACCTTGGGGATGCCTATATGATGCTTGCTCATACACATGGTCCTGTACATAACTATTCTAAAACAAGGCCTATATGATTTTGATACATGCATGTCATGCTATGCTTTCACACACAAAGCATAAAAATGTGGTATGATGTAAGATGCATGCTTATATACCTTTCATATAGCCATCACGGCACACATACTTTTCATATGCGTTATGCTGCCACATAACGTCTTTACCTCATAATCATATAGCCATCACGGCACATTGTTGGCAGTTTCCTTTCATCATAATGGAACATAATATTTTTATGGAATATGGAGCATCATGTCACAATTTTATACCAGTAGTCAATAGTCACATTAGGCAATATCGCCTGACACTTACCTTGCGTGTTTTAAACAATACCAAACGGCAGCGAAGTATCTCACTTCTTAAGCGCACCTAAATCAATTACAACCAATCATTTACAGTGGCTATTTACAGCAGAAACAGTGAGCATACAACAGTGTCTTACAGTGGAAAACAGTGAGCATACAGCAGTGTTTTACAGCAGAAAAACAGTGAGCTTACAGCAGTGTCTTACAGTGGAAAACAGTGAGCATACAGCAGTGTTTTACAGTGGAAAACAGTGAGCATACAGCAGTGTTTTACAGCAGCAAAACAGTGAGCATACAGCAGCGTTTTTACAGCAGAAAACAGTGACGTTTGTGCTTAAAACAGTGAGCAGAAACAGTGAGTTGTTCTTTAAAACAGTGAGCAGAAAACAGTGGTATTTTCCTAAAAAAAACAGTGGACAGAAACAGTGACGTTTTACAGCAGGAAAATAGTAAACATACAGCAGAAACAGTGAATGTTTTAAAACAGAAACAGTGGCTCTTTGGACATCAACAGTGGCAGAAACAGTGACATCAAACAGTGGCATGAGTAGTGATGTTTATGCATCAAAACAGTGGCATGAATGGTACATTTTTGAGCATTAAAACAGTAGCATAAATCATGGTTTTTGGACATTGAAACAGTGGCATATTATGGACTAAAACAGTGGCATTTTATGCATAAAACAGTGGCATATTATGGACTAAAACAGTGGCATTTTATGCATAAAACAGTGGCATATTATGGACTAAAACAGTGGCATTTTATGCATAAAACAGTGGCATATTATGGACTAAAACAGTGGCATTTTATGCATAAAACAGTGGCATATGATGACTAAAACAGTGAGTGTTTTTATGCAGAAACAGTGGCACATAATGGACTAAAACAGTGAGTGTTTTTATGCAGAAACAGTGGCTTAGGGAGCACTAAAACAGTGGCATAAGTGTGCAGAAACAGTGGCATCAAAATGGTGATTTTGAGGAACCGAAACAGTGAGCATTTTATCCTCCAAACAGTGGCACATTCATAGGGAAACAGTGGCATTTGCATACAGAACAGTGGCATATATATCCCTCCAAACAGTGGCATGTTCATACACAAACAGTGGCATATATCTTAAGCATGACCATGAGACTTATATGCATACAAATCATCATGAAATAGCTCCACCATTCTACTTTTATCATGCTCATACTTGAATCCAAAACCACACATAATCAAGGAGACATTCAAGCACACATACATGGTTACACAATGAAAGTGTTCTAAGTTCAAGGCTTACCTCTTGTAGCACACACTTCTTGGTCAAGAATCACACACCACCTTCTAGCTTTACTACACAACAAGTCCACACTTCCTAGGAGAAGATCTATGCGCAAACAAGGATGAGGAGGAGCAACTTGGACAGCTACCAAAAGGTGAGGAATCAAGACTGAACAGTGAGGTGAAAGGGAGGAGGAAAACTTACACTTGCTTGGTGTTCTTGAGTCACGGTTTTGAGAGGTGAGGGAAGGAGGGAGTTGGCTTGGTCTTTCTTGCTCCAAGAATGCTTGTAGGTTCGGCTAGGAGAGTGAGGGAATGAGGGAGGAACTTGGCTGCACTTGTGCAAGGTGAGGAAGCCTTCTAGTGTGCGCATACTTAAGGAGAAGTGAGGGGAAGGTTGCAATGATTAAACATCATGGAAAATTCTGGTTGCTTGAAGAAGTGGGGCTGCACACAAGGTTGCTTCTAAAGTACTCTATGCACATGCAAGGAGGTGAGGGGGAAGAGTTCAGATCTGAATGATGCTTCCAAAGTCAGAATTTTTCACACAATTGACCAAGCTATGCGCATAGGGTGGAGTGGAGGAGGTGCATCATGAGCACATGTAAGAGGTTCACTAAGTCAACAAGCAAGACACTATGTGGCAGCCAAAAAAAATCTGGTTTGATGCAGCCTTGTGCGCACATGATGGGGTGAAATGCAGCCCAAAATCCTTCTTTGGTTGCATGTGGAAACAAGGGCAGATTTGGCTCATGATGGACTGCCAAAAGCATGCAAAAATCTGCACATTTCAGCCTCATGATGGAAGGTGTAAGATGGTTCTCCAAGTCAACAAGTTAGGCAGTTTTGTGTCATAGAAAAATCTGCTCCAAGACACCTCCATGTGCGCCTAAAAGGAGAAGAATGCAGCCTAAAATCATGCTAAATGGTACATGTGTCTTTCATGCAATGAAGTTGAAATTAAGTGATGCATAAGCTAAGTGATGTGGCGGTCAAACAAGAGGAAAATTGACATATTTCTAAGTCCTAATCACTCACTTTATGCGCATGAAAGAGTAGGAAAAAAAATACATTAAGCCAAGAGAAAGTTCCTTGGTACACAAACAACCTTGTTGGACAAGGCTTAGGGAAATAGGAATGGTCACAACTTTGGGCTGAAACAAGGTAGGTCCAAAAGCCATCCTTGGGCCATTGGCCACACACACAAAGAATCCAATCACACAAGTCCAATAGTGACAAGTCCACACACACACTAGCCCACTTCCAAAGTCCAATAAACACTAAAGCCTTCTAACACACACTCACATTACTCATATGATTTTAATAAATTCACATGTCTACATATGTACCCTCCTATGATTTAATTTAAACACTTACCTTAGTCTCATCCAAGGATAAAGATCAACAATTCGCAAGCCATCACACATAAACCATAAATCCGAAATCTACACCTTCATCTATATCATTTAGTACTTATGTATTTTACTAATTATGCGGGATGTTACACTCTCCCCACCAAATAGGAATTTTGTCCGCAAAATAAACTTACTTAAGAGCTAAATAGTTCTGGATAGCGTTTCTGAATGTCGCCCTCGCGCTCCCAAGTGGCTTCAGTTGTTGATCTGTTGTTCCATAATACTTTCACCAACGGAATCTCCTTAGAACGGAGTCGCTTGACGGATCTTTCAAGGATTTGCAACGGTTGCACTTGATACGTCAGATTTTCCCTTAGTTCCACTTCTTCTGGCTGTGACACGTGAGATGGATCAGAGAGATACCTCCGTAGCTGCGACACATGAAATACATTGTGAATTCCTGACAGATTGGGTGGTAAGGCCAACCGGTATGCAAACTCTCCAATCCGGTCCATAATCAGATACGGTCCTAAGTACCGTGGACTTAACTTCTTTACTCCCATTCTCCTTCCGAGTCCCGATGTAGGAGTGATTCTCAAAAATACATGGTCTCCGACTTCGAAAGATAGAGGCTTATGACGCTTGTCGTAATAACTCTTCTGTCTGGCCTGAGCCCGCTGCATATTTTCTCGAATCTTCTTTACCTGTTCGGATGTCTCTTGAATTAGATCAGGTCCTAACATACTTCGCTCACCCACTTCAGTCCAGCATAGAGGGGATCTGCATTTTCTCCCATACAAAGCTTCATACGGTGCCATCTGAATACTGGAATGGTAACTGTTGTTGTAAGCAAATTCAATCAACGAAAGATAACTATCCCAGCTGCCTCCTAACTCCAAAACGCATGCTCGCAACATGTCCTCTAATGCTTGAATGGTGCGTTCTGTCTGACCATCGGTCTGCGGGTGGTAAGCAGTACTTAACCTCAAGTGGGTCCCTAATGCTCTTTAAAAAGATTCCCAGAACTTAGAGGTAAACTTGGGATCACGATCGCTGACAATACTCGTAGGAACTCCATGCAGCTTCACAATCTCCTGCAGATAAATTCTAGCAAGTCTCTCTGTATCATACGTGGTTTTAACACGCAAGAAATGAGCTGACTTCGTTAAACGATCAACAATCACCCAGATAGAATCATATCCTTCTCGCGTCCGAGGAAGTCCAACTACAAAATCCATCGCAATACTGTCCCACTTCCATTCGGGAATCTCCAAAGGTTGAAGGAGTCCCGACGGTTTCTGATGTTCGTACTTCACCTTCTGACAAGTTAAGCACCGAGATACATATTCCGCAATATCACGCTTCATACCCGGCCACCAAAACGAGGTCTTCAAATCATGGTACATCTTCGTGGATCCAGGATGAACTGCATACTTACCCTTGTGAGCCTCCTGTAAAACTTCTTGCTTCAACTCTTCATTCGGCACAACCAGCCGTCCTTGAAATCTCTAAACATCATTCTCACCCTTTACAACATCTTGGTTGCCAACCAAATCACGGACTAACTCTTCATCTTTCTGAGCTTCCTTAATTCTACTGATCAGTTCATTCTCCACCTTTATATTTCCCAATCTTATGCTGTTCCCTCTCTCGTCTACCGATAAGTTCAAGTCTCGAAAAGCCTCAAACAATTTCAGCTCTTCCATCATCAGAGTTGCAGTGTGCAGTGTCTTCCTACTCAGGGCGTCAGCTACCACGTTTGCCTTTCCTGGGTGGTATTTAAGTTCAAAATCATAGTCCTTCAGAAATTCCATCCACCTTCGTTGCCGCATATTCAACTCCTTCTGATCGAACAAGTACTTCAAACTCTTATGATCGCTGAACACGTCAAACTGCGAACCATACAAGTGGTGCCTCCAGATTTTAAGTGCGAACACTATGGCTGCTAACTCCAAATCATGCGTAGGATAATTTTCTTCGTGAGGCTTTAGTTGTCGAGAAGCATAAGATACCGCCATACGATCCTGCATCAACACGCATCCAAGTCCTTTCAGCGACGCATCACAGTATACTTCGAACTTTCGGGTAGGATCCGGAATCGTGAGTACGGGAGCACTCGTTAATCTGTTCTTCAGTTCCAAGAAACATTCTTCACAAGCTTCAGTCCACTCAAAAGGCTTATCCTTCCGAGTGAGACGAGTAAGAGGTTGCACTATCTGAGAGAAATTCTGGATGAACCTTCGATAGTATCCAGCAAGACCTAAGAAACTTCTTACTTCGGTGACAGTCTTGGGTCGTTCCCAATTCATGACAGCTTCAACTTTGCTGGGGTCCACCGCGATACCTTCTGATGAAATGACATGGCCCAGAAACTGGACCTCTTTAAGCCAAAACTCGCACTTCGACCATTTCGCGTACAACTGCTTCTCCTTCAAGATTTGCAAGACAATCCTCAGATGTTCCGCGTGCAGCTCTTCATTAGCTGGGTAAATCAGGATGTCGTCGATAAACACGATAACAAACTGATCAAGAAAGGGGCGGAAAATGCGGTTCATGTAGTCCATGAATACCGCTGGAGCATTCGTAAGTCCGAATGGGATCACCTGATATTCGTAGTGCCCATAACGAGTCCTAAAAGCTGTTTTCGGAATATCCTCCGGTTTGACCCGGATCTGATGGTATCCCGATCGTAAATCTATCTTGGAAAAGACTCTGGCTCCTCTCAGCTGGTCCATCAAATCGTCGATCCTCGGTAGCGGATACTTATTCTTCACCGTTACTTTGTTCAGCTGGCGGTAATCTACACACAGACGTAAACTTCCATCCTTCTTCTTAATCAAGATGGCTGGAGCACCCCATGGGGAAGTACTCGATCTGATAAATTCCTTGGCCAAAAGCTCTTCTATCTGCTTCTTCAACTCGCGAAGTTCCAACGGCGCCATACGATACGGGGCAATGGAGATTGGTCCAACTCCAGGAACAAGTTCGATAGAAAATTCTATTTCCCTATGAGGAGGCAATCGAGGTATTTCATCCGGGAATACCTCCTCAAATTCTCTAACTACAGGTACATTCTGAATTTGATTGTCAACCGAGGTCTCAGCCTCGATCGACAAGAGATACCCTGCTGCTCCCTTGCGGAGCTCTTTTCTAACTTGCAATAACGAAATGAGAGAGAAAGGTTGAAAATTACCATCTTTCGCAGGAACAACGACTTTCCCCGCTCGACAGTCCAAAGTTATCCCGTTTTCCGTCAACCAGTCCATACCGATAATCACATCAAAGTTGAATACCGGCAGGACCACCAAATTAACTGTATACGTGTTCCCTTCATACTGCAAGGTAACACCTCTGCAGATCTCTGAGGCTGTGCACGATCCTCCAGTAGGTGTGCTGATGTGTAACTCATAAGGTAACGGGGTTGGGGTGATGCCTATTCTCAAGGCAGTATGCTTTGCCATAAAAGAGCCAGACGCTCCAGAATCAAAGATAACAGAAATTGGGTGACCATTTAAAGTGACATTACCTTTGATCAGGTTGGGAAACTTCTGTGCTTCATTTGCATCCAAAGTGAACACCCGAGCTTGCGTAGGCTGTTGGTCAGCGTTCTGGGGGCATTTGTAAGCAAAATGTCCTTGCTGGCCACATCTGAAACATGCATTGTTGTTCTTGCGACAGACTCCAAAGTGATTCTTTCCACATGTAGCACAAACAGTCGCGCCCTGTCGTCCAGTCGACGATTGACCCACCGTATAGCTTCTCTTAAAGTTTCCAGGCCGCGCTTGCAACTGCGTACCTCTGCCTCGACCCCTACCAGGTGCCGTCCTGAAGAATCTGCCTGCTCGGTTTCCTCCGTGGAATTGTGTTGGTGGCTTGTTCAAGTTCTTGGCCTCATTAATGATTCCTTCTGCCTGACGACTCTGGTTGATGAGTTCCGGAAGTGTGCGATTAGCCGTGGTCAAGATGAGCTTACGGATCTCCGGATGCAATCCGCTTTCGAACTTCTCCACCTGCCATTCTTCGTCATAAATGTTCCGGTCAAAGTTGGCGTACTCGATCAGTTGCCCAAATTTTGCAATATACTCATTAACCGTCATGTTATCCTGCCTGAGTGACAGCAGTTCAGTGTGCTTCATTCTTCTCATTGCCTTAGGAAAATACTTGTCCAAAAATACTTGTCTGAACACGGCCCACGTCAGTTCAACGTCCTGAGCTCTCAGCAGAGCCCTCGCACCAGTCCACCAGGTTAAAGCTTCTCCCATCAGCTGGTACGACGCGTAATCAGTCTTCTGCGCTTCTGGGCATGCCATGCGTTCGAAAATATGCTCAATCATCTGCAGCCACTTTGCTGCAGCCTCAGGGTTGTCTTCACCCTCAAAAGTAGGTGGTTGGAAGTTGCGGAAGTCTTTCAACCTCCGACGGGCAATTTCTTCTGCATTTTCATGCAGTGGGGGTTGGTTCTGATTCTGTTGCCTATGGTCGCGCCAATCTTGGCTCATATTCTGAATAAACGTTGCCAGTCCCCCAATGGTAGTGATAAGATCCTCTTCCGCATCGCCAGACCTTCCCCGAGTTGAACCGCGACCACCTGCCATGATTCTGCACTCACAATATCAGGAAATGAGTTGATCAGGCTCACCGCAAGTTATTCATGGCATCAGTCCCAAGTAGGTACTCGGGTTCAATTCGGACAAGTTAACTATGCATCCGTGTCTTATCACAGAACGGTCCTAACAATCTAACTATCCTAGTCAATATATACTCAAGCACTTAAACTATAGCACATTTAGACAGTCAATCAGCAGATAAACACAATCAACAATCAATTCAATCAATCACAAGCAAATCCATGGACCAAACTGCTCTGATACCAATTAGTGTAGCGTCCTCTCTTGGATGCATACAAGGGAGGGCGTTACAATTTTTGACGGAAAATGAATTCCGTTGAAAATTGATGAATAAAATAAATGCAAAAGAAATTGATTTTGTGAAGTTTTTCGACGGAAAAAGAATCTCGTCGAAAACTGATGAATAAAATAAATGCAAAAGAAATTGATTTTGTGAAGTTTTTCGACGGAAAATGGATTCCGTCGAAGATTTTTAAAGGAAAATGAATTCCGTCGAAAATGGATGAATAAAATAAATGCAAAAGAAATTGATTTTGTGAAGTTTTTTGACGGAAAATGAATTCCGTCGAAAATGGATGAATAAAATAAATGCAAAAGAAATTGATTTTGTGAAGTTTTTCGACCGAAAACGAATTCCGTCGAAAACTGATGAATAAAATAAATACAAAAGAAATTGATTTTGTGAAGTTTTTCGATGGAAAATGGATTTCGTCGAAAACTGATAAGTAAAATAAATGCAAAAGAAATTGATTTTGTGAAGTTTTTTGACGGAAAATGGATTCCTACAACGAAAAATGGATTCCGTCGAAAATGGATGAATAAAATAAATTGCAAAAGAAATTCATTTTGTGAATTTTTTCGACGGAAAAAGAATTTCTTCGAAAACTGATGAATAAAATAAATGCAAAAGAAATTGATCTTGTAAAGTTTTTCTAAGGAAAATGGATTCCGTCGAAAACTGATGATTAAAATAAATGCAAAAGAAATTGATTTTATGAAGTTTTTTGACGGAAAATGGATTCCGTCGAAGATTTTTGACGGAAAATGAATTTCGTCGAAAATTGATGAATAAAATAAATGCAAAAGAAATTGATTTTGTGAAGTTTTTCGACGGAAAAAGAATCTCGTCGAAAACTGATGAATAAAATAAATGCAAAAGAAATTGATTTTGTGAAGTTTTTCGACGGAAAATGGATTCCGTCGAAAACCGATGAATAAAATAAATGCAAAAGAAATTGATTTTGTGAAGTTTTTCGACGGAAAATGGATTACGTCGAAGATTTTTAAAGGAAAATGAATTCCGTCGAAAATGGATGAATAAAATAAATGCAAAAGAAATTGATTTTGTGAAGTTTTTTGACGAAAAATGAATTCTGTCGAAAACGGATGAATAAAATAAATTGCAAAAGAAATTCATTTTGTGAAGTTTTTCGACGGAAAACGAATTCCGTCGAAAACTGATGAATAAAATAAATACAAAAGAAATTGATTTTGTGAAGTTTTTCGATGGAAAATGGATTTCGTCGAAAACTGATGAGTAAAATAAATGCAAAAGAAATTGATTTTGTGAAGTTTTTTGACGTAAAATGGATTCCGTCTAAGATTTTTGACAGAAAGTGATTTTCGTCGAAGATTTTTGACTGAAAATGTATTCCGTCGAAAACGGATGAATAAAATAAATGCAAAAAAAAATTATTTTGTAATTTTTTTTGACAAAAAATGGATTCCGTCGAAGATTTTTGACGGAAAATGAATTCCGTTGAAAACGGATGAATAAGATAAATGGAATAGAAATTCATTTTGTGATGATTTTTGACGGAAAATGGATTCCATAAAAAACGGATGAATAAAATAAATGCAGAAGAAATTGATTTTGTGTTGTTTTTCGAAGGAAAATGGATTTCGTTGAAAATGGATTTCGTTGAAAATGGATGAATAAAATAAAAGCTGAAGAAATTGATTTTGTGTTGTTTTTCGAAGGAAAATAGATTCCGTTGAAAATGGATGAATAAAATAAATGCAAAAAAAATTGACTTTGTGAAGTTTTTCGACGAAAAAGGAAATCTGTCGAAGATTTTTGACGGAAAATGAATTCCGTCAAAAACGGATGACTAAAATATATTGGAAGAGAAATTGATTTTGTAAAGTTTTTCGACGGAAAACGGATTCCGTCGAAAACGGATGAAAAAAATACATGCAAAAGAAATTGATTTTGTGAAGTTTTTCGATGGAAAATGGATTTCGTCGAAAACTGATAAGTAAAATAAATGCAAAAGAAATTGATTTTGTGAAGTTTTTTGACGGAAAATGGATTCCTACAACGAAAAATGGATTCCGTCGAAAATGGATGAATAAAATAAATTGCAAAAGAAATTCATTTTGTGAATTTTTTCGACGGAAAAAGAATTTCTTCGAAAACTGATGAATAAAATAAATGCAAAAGAAATTGATCTTGTAAAGTTTTTCTAAGGAAAATGGATTCCGTCGAAAACTGATGATTAAAATAAATGCAAAAGAAATTGATTTTGTGAAGTTTTTTGACGGAAAATGGATTCCGTCGAAGATTTTTGACGGAAAATGAATTTCGTCGAAAATTGATGAATAAAATAAATGCAAAAGAAATTGATTTTGTGAAGTTTTTCGACGGAAAAAGAATCTCGTCGAAAACTGATGAATAAAATAAATGCAAAAGAAATTGATTTTGTGAAGTTTTTCGACGGAAAATGGATTCCGTCGAAAACCGATGAATAAAATAAATGCAAAAGAAATTGATTTTGTGAAGTTTTTCGACGGAAAATGGATTACGTCGAAGATTTTTAAAGGAAAATGAATTCCGTCGAAAATGGATGAATAAAATAAATGCAAAAGAAATTGATTTTGTGAAGTTTTTTGACGAAAAATGAATTCTGTCGAAAACGGATGAATAAAATAAATTGCAAAAGAAATTCATTTTGTGAAGTTTTTCGACCGAAAACGAATTCCGTCGAAAACTGATGAATAAAATAAATACAAAAAAAATTGATTTTGTGAAGTTTTTCGATGGAAAATGGATTTCGTCGAAAACTGATGAGTAAAATAAATGCAAAAGAAATTGATTTTGTGAAGTTTTTTGACGGAAAATGGATTCCTACAACGAAAAATGGATTCCGTCGAAAATGGATGAATAAAATAAATTGCAAAAGAAATTCATTTTGTGAAGTTTTTCGACGGAAAAAGAATTTCTTCGAAAACTGATGAATAAAATAAATGCAAAAGAAATTGATCTTGTAAAGTTTTTCGAAGGAAAATGGATTCCGTCGAAAACTGATGAATAAAATAAATGCAAAAGAAATTGATTTTGTGACGTTTTTTGACGGAAAATGGATTCCGTCGAAGATTTTTGACGGAAAATGAATTCCGTCGAAAATTGATGAATAAAATAAATGCAAAAGAAATTGATTTTGTGAAGTTTTTCGACGGAAAAAGAATCTCGTCGAAAACTGATGAATAAAATAAATATAAAAGAAATTGATTTTGTGAAGTTTTTCGACGGAAAATGGATTCCGTCGAAAACCGATGAATAAAATAAATGCAAAAGAAATTGATTTTGTGAAGTTTTTCGACGGAAAATGGATTCCGTCGAAGATTTTTAAAGGAAAATGAATTCCGTCGAAAATGGATGAATAAATTAAATGCAAAAGAAATTGATTTTGTGAAGTTTTTTGACGGAAAATGAATTCCGTCGAAAACGGATGAATAAAATAAATTGCAAAAGAAATTCATTTTGTGAAGTTTTTCGACGGAAAACGAATTCCGTCGAAAACTGATGAATAAAATAAATACAAAAGAAATTGATTTTGTGAAGTTTTTCGATGGAAAATGGATTTCGTCGAAAACTGATGAGTAAAATAAATGCAAAAGAAATTGATTTTGTGAAGTTTTTTGACGTAAAATGGATTCCGTCTAAGATTTTTGACAGAAAGTGATTTTCGTCGAAGATTTTTGACTGAAAATGAATTCCGTCGAAAACGGATGAATAAAATAAATGCAAAAAAAAATTATTTTGTAATTTTTTTCGACAAAAAATGGATTCCGTCGAAGATTTTTGACGGAAAATGAATTCCGTTGAAAACGGATGAATAAGATAAATGGAATAGAAATTCATTTTGTGATGATTTTTGACGGAAAATGGATTCCATAAAAAACGGATGAATAAAATAAATGCAGAAGAAATTGATTTTGTGTTGTTTTTCGAAGGAAAATGGATTCCGTTGAAAATGGATGAATAAAATAAAAGCTGAAGAAATTGATTTTGTGTTGTTTTTCGAAGGAAAATAGATTCCGTTGAAAATGGATGAATAAAATAAATGCAAAAAAAATTGACTTTGTGAAGTTTTTCGACGAAAAAGGAAATCTGTCGAAGATTTTTGACGGAAAATGAATTCCGTCAAAAACGGATGACTAAAATATATTGGAAGAGAAATTGATTTTGTAAAGTTTTTCGACGGAAAACGGATTCCGTCGAAAACGGATGAAAAAAATACATGCAAAAGAAATTGATTTTGTGAAGTTTTTCGATGGAAAATGGATTCCGTCGAAAACTGATGAATAAAATAAATGCAAAAGAAATTGATTTTGTGAAGTTTTTCGATGGAAAATGGATTTCGTCGAAGATTTTTGACGGAAAATGAATTCCGTCGAAAATGGATGAATAAAATAAATGCGAAAGAAATTGATTTTGTGAAGTTTTTGGACGGAAAATGGATTCGTCGAAAATGGAAGAATAAAATAAATGCAAAAGAAATTGATATTGTGAAGTTTTTTGACAGAAAATGGATTCCGTCGAAAATGGATGAATAAAATAAATGCAAAAGAAATTGATTTTGTGAAAATTTTCGACGAAAATGGATTGCGTCGAAGTTTTTTGATGGAAAACGAATTCCGTCGAAAACGGATGAATAAAATAAATTGCAAAAGAAATTCATTTTGTGAAGTTTTTCGACGGAAAAAAAATTTCTTCGTAAACTGATGAATAAAATAAATGCAAAAGAAATTGATCTTGTGAAGTTTTTCGAAGGAAAATGGATTCCGTCGAAAACTGATGAATAAAATAAATGCAAAAGAAATTGATTTTGTGAAGTTTTTGACGGAAAATGGACTCCGTCGAAGAATTTTGACGGTAAATGAATTCCGTCGAAAATTGATGATTAAAATAAATGCAAAAGAAATTGATTTTGTGAAGTTTTTCGACGGAAAAAATTCCGTCAAAAACTGATGAATAAAATAAATGCAAAAGAAATTGATTTTGTGAAGTTTTTCGACGGAAAATGGATTCCGTCGAAGATTTTTGACGGAAAATGTATTCCGTCAAAAATGGAGGAATAAAATAAATGCAAAAGAAATTGATTTTGTGAAGTGTTTTGACGGAAAATGGATTTCGTCGAAAATGGATGAATAAAATAAATGCAAAAGAAATTGATTTTGTGAAGTTTTTCGACGGAAAATGGATTTCGTGCAAAAGAAAAGATTTTTGACGGAAAACGAATTTCGTCGAAAACGATGAATAAAATAAATTGCAAAAGAAATTGATTTTGTGTAGTTTTTCGATGGAAAATGAATTCCTTCGAAAACTGATGCGTAAAATAAATGCAAAAGAAATTGATTTTGTGAAGTTTTCTGATGGAAAATGGATTCCGTCGAAAACTGATGAATAAAATAAATGCAAAAGAAATTGATTTTGTGAAGTTTTTTGACAGAAAATGGATTCCGTCGAAAATGGATGAATAAAATAAATGCAAAAGAAATTGATATTGTGAAGTTTTTCGATGGAAAATGGATTCCGTCGAAAACTGATGAATAAAATAAATGCAAAAGAAATTGATTTTGTGTAGTTTTTCGACGGAAAACGAATTCCGTTGAAAACTGATGAATAAAATAAATGCAAAAGAAATTGATATTCTGAAGTTTTATGACAGAAAATGGATTACGTCGAAAATGGATGAATAAAATAAATGCAAAAGAAATTGATATTGTGAAGTTTTTTGACGGAAAACGGATTCCGTCGAAAATGGATGAATAAAATAAATGCAAAAGAAATTGATTTAATGAAGTTTTTTGACAGAAAATGGATTCCGTCGAAAATGGATGAATAAAATAAATGCAAAAGAAATTGATATTGTGAAGTTTTTTGAAGGAAAACGGATTCCGTCGAAAATGGATGAATAAAAATAAATGCAAAAGCAATTGATTTTGTGAAGTTTTTCGATGAAAATGGATTGCTTCGAAGATTTTTGACGGAAAACGAATTTCGTCAAAAATGGATGAATATAATAAATTGCAAAAGAAATTCATTTTGTGAAGTTTTTCGACGAATAACGAATTCCGTCGAAAACTGATGAATAAAATAATTGCAAAAGAAATTGATTTTGTGAAGTTTTTCGATGGAAAATGGATTCCGTCGAAAACTGATGATAAAGATAATTGCAAAAGAAATTGATTTTGTGAAGTTTTTCGACGGAAAATGGATTCCATCGAAGATTTTTGATGGAAAATGTATTCCGTCGAAAATGGATGAATAAAATAAATGCAAAAGAAATTGATTTTGTGAAGTTCTTTGACGGAAAATGGATTCCGTCGAAAATGGATGAATAAAATAAATGCAAAAGAAATTGATTTTTTGAAGTTTTTCGATGGAAAATGGATTCCGTCGAAAACTGATGAATAAAATAAATGCAAAAGAAATTGACTTTGGGAAGTTTTTCGACGGAAAAGGGATTCCGTCGAAGATTTTTGACGGAAAATTTATTCCGTCGAAAATGGATGAATAAAATAAATGCAAAAGAAATTGATTTTGTGAAGTTTTTCGACGGAAAAAGACTTTCGTCGAAAACTGATGAATAAAATAAATGCAAAAGAAATTGATTGTGAGAAGTTTTTCGATGGAAAATGGATTCCGTCGAAAACTGATGAATAAAATAAATGCAAAAGAAAATGATTTTGTGAAGTTTTTCGACGGAAAATGGATTCCATCGAAGATTTTTGACTGAAAATGAATTCCGTCGAAAATGGATGAATAAAATAAATGCAAACGAGATTGATTTTGTGAAGTTTTTTGACGGAAAACGGATTCCGTCGAAAATGGTTGAATAAAATAAATACAAAAGCAATTGATTTTGTGAAATTTTTCGACGAAAATGGATTTCGTCGAAGATTTTTGACGGAAAACGAATTCCGTCGAAAATGGATGAATAAAATAAATTGCAAAAGAAATTCATTTTGTGAAGTTTTTCGACGGAAAACGAATTCCGTCGAAAACTGATGAATAAAATAAATGCAAAAGAAATTGATTTTGTGAAGTTTTTCGATTGAAAATGGATTTCGTCGAAAACTGATGAATAAAGTAAATGCAAAAGAAATTGATTTTGTGAAGTTTTTTGACGGAAAATGGATTCCGTCGAAGATTTTTTACGGAAAGTGATTTTCGTCGAAGATTTTTGACTGAAAATGAATTCCGTCGAAAACGGATGAATAAAATAAATGCAAAAAAAAAAATATTTTGTAATTTTTTTCGACAAAAAATGGATTCCGTCGAAGATTATTGACGGAAAATGAATTCCGTTGAGAACGGATGAATAATATAAATGGAATAGAAATTCATTTTGTGAAGTTTTTTGATGGAAAATGGATTCCATAAAAAACGGATGAATAAAATAAATGCCGAAGAAATTGATTTTGTGTTGTTTTTCGAAGGAAAATGGATTCCGTTGAAAACGGATGAATAAGATAAATGCTGAAGAAATTGATTTTGTGTTCTTTTTCGAAGGAAAATAGATTCTGCGGAAAACAGATGAATAAAATAAATGCAAAAAAAATTTACTTTGTGAAGTTTTTCGACGAAAAAGGAAATCCGTCGAAGATTTTTGACGGAAAATGAATTCCGTCAAAAATGGATGACTAAAATAAATTGGAAAAGAAATTGATTTTGTAAAGTTTTTCGACGGAAAATGGATTCCGTCGAAAACGGATGAAAAAATATATGCAAAAGAAATTGATTTTGTGAATTTTTTCGACGTAAAATGGATTCCGTCGAAGATTTTTGACTAAAAATGAATTCCGTCGAAAATGGAAGAATAAAATAAATGCAAAAAAAATTGATTTTGTGAAGTTTTTGGACGGAAAAAGACTTTCGTCGAAAATTGATGAATAAAATAAATGCAAAAGAAATTGATTTTGTGAAGTTTTTCGACGGAAAATGGATTCCGTAGAAAACTGATGAATAAAATAAATGCAAAAGAAATTGATTTTGTGAGGTTTTTCGATGAAAAATGGATTTCGTCGAAGATTTTTGACGGAAAATGAATTCCATCGAAAATGGATGAATAAAAAAAATGTGAAAGAAATTGAATTTGTGAATTTTTTGGACGGAAAATGGACGAATAAAATAAATGCAAAAGAAATTGATTTTGTGAAGTTTTTCGACGAAAATGGATTGCGTCGAAGATTTTTAACGGAAAACGAATTCCATCGAAAACAGATGAATAGAATAAATTGCAAAAGAAATTCATTTTGTGAAGTTTTTCGACGGAAAAAGAATTTCGTCGAAAACTGATGAATAAATTAAATGCAAAAGAAATTGATTTTGTGAACTTTTTCGACGGAAAATGAATTCCGTCGAAAACTGATGAATAAGAAAAATGCAAAAGAAATTAATTTTGTGAAGTTTTTCGACGGAAAATGAATTTCATCGAAAACTGATGAATAAAATAAATGCAAAAGAAATTGATTTTGTGAAGTTTTTGGACGGAAAATGGATTCCTTCGACGGAAAATGGATTCCGTCAAAAATGGATGAAAAAAATAAATGCAAAAGAAATTGATTTTGTGACGTTTTTTGACGGAAAATGGATTCCGTCGAAGATTTTTGATGGAAAATGTATTCCGTCAAAAATGGAGGAATAAAATAAATGCAAAAGAAATTGATTTTGTGAAGTGTTTTGACGGAAAATGGATTCCGTCGAAAATGGATGAATAAAATAAATGCAAAAGAAATTGATTTTGTGAAGTTTTTCGACGAAAATGGATTTCGTCGAAGATTTTTGACGGAAAACGAATTTCGTCGAAAACGAATGAATAAAATAAATTGCAAAAGAAATTCATTTTGTGTAGTTTTTCGATGGAAAATGAATTCCTTCGAAAACTGATGAGTAAAATAAATGCAAAAGAAATTGATTTTGTGAAGTTTTCTGATGGAAAATGGATTCCGTCGAAAACTGATGAATAAAATAAATGCAAAAGAAATTGATTTTGTGAAGTTTTTCGACAAAAACGGAATGCGTCGAAGATTTTTGACGGAAAACGAGTTCCGTCGAAAACGAATGAATAAAAAAAATTGCAAAAGAAATTCACTTTGTGAAGTTTTTCGACGGAAAAAGAATTTCATCGAAAACTGATGAATTAAATAAATGCAAAAGAAAGTGATTTTGTGAAGTTTTTCGATGGAAAATGGATTCCGTCGAAAACTGAAGAATAAAATAAATGCAAAAGAAATTGATTTTGCGAAGTTTTTCGACGGAAAATGGATTCCGTCGAAGATTTTTGAAGGAAAATGAATTCCGTCGAAAATGTATGAATAAAATAAATGCAAAAGAAATTGACTTTGTGAAGTTTTCCGTCAAAAATGGATGAAAAAAATAAATGCAAAAGAAATTGATTTTGTGAGTTTTTCGATAGAAAAGGGATTCCGTCGAAGATTTTTGACGGAAAATGTATTCCGTCGAAAATGGATGAATAAAATAAATGCAAAAGAAATTGATTTTGTGAAGTTTTTTGACGGAAAATGGATTCCGTCGAAAATGGATGAATAAAATAAATACAAAAGAAATTGATTTTGTGAAGTTTTACGATGGAAAATGGATTCCGTCGAAAACAGAAGAATGAAATAAATGCAAAAGAAATTGACTATGTGAAGTTTTTGGACGGAAAATGGATTCTGTCGAAGATTTTGGACGGAAAATGAATTCCGTCGAAAATGGATGAATAAAATAAATGCAAAAGAAATTGATTTTGTGAAGTTTTTCGACTTAAAAAGAATTTCGTCGAAAACTGATGAATAAAATAAATGCAAAAGAAATTGATTTTGTGAAGTTTTTCGACGGAAAATGGATTCCATCGAAAAGTGATGAATAAAATAAACGCAAAAGAAATTGATTTTGTGAAGTTTTTCGACGGAAAATGGATTCCGTCGATGATTTTTGACGGAAAATGAATTCCGTCGAAAATGGATGAATAAAATAAATGCAAAAGAAATTAATTTTGTGAAGTTTTTTGACGGAAAACGGATTCCGTCGAAAATGGATCAATAAAATAAAAGCAAAAGAAATTGATATTGTGAAGTTTTTTGATGGAAAACGGATTCCGTCGAAAATGGATGAATAAAATAAATGCTAAAGAAATTGATTTTGTGAAGTTTTTCGACGAAAATGGATTTCGTCGAAGATTTTTGACCGAAAACGAATTCCATCGAAAATGGATGAATAAAATAAATTGCAAAAGAAATTCATTTTGTGATGTTTTTCGACGAAAATGGATTTCGTCAAAGATTTTTGACGGAAAATGAATTCCGTCGACAATGGATGCATAAAATAAATTGCAAAAGAAATTCATTTTGTGAAGTTTTTCGACAGAAAACGAATTCCGTCGGAAACTGATGAATAAAATAATTGCAAAAGAAATTGATTTTGTGAAGTTTTTCGATGGAAAATTGATTTCGTCGAAAACATATGAATAAAATAAATGCAAAAGAAATTCATTTTGTGAAGTTTTTCGACGGAAAATGGATTCCGTAGAAGATTTTGGACGGCAAATGTCTTCCGTCGAAAATGGATGAATAAAATAAATTCAAAAGAAATTGATTTTGTGAAGTTTTTTGATGGAAAATGGATTCCGTCGAAAATGGATGAATAAAATAAATGAAAAAGAAATTGATATTGTGAAGTGTTTTGACGGAAAACGGATTCCGTCGAAAATGGATGAGAAAAATAAAAGCAAAAGCAATTGATTTTGTGATGTTTTTCGACGAAAATGGATTTCGTCAAAGATTTTTGACGGAAAACGAATTCCGTCGACAATGGATGCATAAAATAAATTGCAAAAGAAATTCATTTTGTGAAGTTTTTCGACAGAAAACGAATTCCGTCGGAAAAACTGATGAATAAAATAATTGCAAAAGAAATTGATTTTGTGAAGTTTTTTTGGATTCCGTCGAAGATTTTTGACGAAAAATGTATTCCGACGAAAGTGGATGAATAAAATAAATGCAAAAGAAATTGACTTTGTGAAGTTTTTCGACGGAAAAAGAATTTCGTCGAAAATTGATGAATAAAATAAATGCAAAAGAAATTGATTTTGTGAAGTTTTTCGTCGGAAAATGGATTCCGTCGAAGATTTTTGACGGAAAATGTATTCCGTCGAAAGTGGATGAATAAAATAAATGCAAAAGAAATTGACTTTGTGAAGTTTTTCGACGGAAAAAGAATTTCGTCGAAAATTGATGAATAAAATAAATGCAAAAGAAATTGATTTTGTGAAGTTTTTCGTCGGAAAATGGATTCCGTCGAAGATTTTTGACGGAAAATGAATTCCGTCGAAAATGGATGAATAAAATAAATGCAAAAGAAATGGATTTTGTGAAGTTTTTTGACCGAAAATGGATTCCGTCGAAAATGGATGAATAAAATAAATATAAAAGAAATTGATATTGTGAAGTGTTTTGACGGAAAACGGATTCCGTCGAAAATGGATGAATAAAATAAAAGCAAAAGCAATTGATTTTGTGATGTTTTTCGACGAAAATGGATTTCGTCAAAGATTTTTGACGGAAAACGAATTCCGTCGACAATGGATGCATAAAATAAATTGCAAAAGAAATTCATTTTGTGAAGTTTTTCGACAGAAAACGAATTCCGTCGGAAACTGATGAATAAAATAATTGCAAAAGAAATTGATTTTGTGAAATTTTTCGATGGAAAATGGATTTCGTCGAAAATAGATGAATAAAATAAATGCAAAAGAAATTGATTTAGTGAAGTATTTCGACGGAAAATGGATTCCTACGACGGAAAATGGATTCCGTCGAAAACGGATGAAAAAAATAAATGCAAAAGAAATTGATTTTGTGAAGTTTTTCGACGGTAAATGGATTCCGTCGAAGATTTTGGACGGAAAATGTCTTCCGTCGAAAATGGATGAATAAAATAAATTCAAAAGAAATTGATTTTGTGAAGTTTTTTGACGGAAAATGGATTCCGTCGAAAATGGATGAATAAAATAAATGCAACAGAAATTGATTTTGCGAAGTTTTTCGATGCAAAAGGGATTCTGTCGAAAACTGATGAATAAAGTAAATGCAAAAGAAATTGACTTTGAGAAGTTTTTCGACAGAAAAGGGATTCCATCGAAGATTTTTGACGGAAAATGTATTCCGTCGAAAATGGATGAATAAAATAAATGCAAAAGAAATTGACTTTGTGAAGTTTTTCGACGGAAAAAGAATTTCGTCGAAAACTGATGAATAAAATAAATGCAAAAGAAATTTATTTTGTGAAGTTTTTCGACGGAAAATGGATTTCGTCGAAAACAGATGAATAAAATAAAAGCAAAAGAAATTGATTTTGTGAAGTTTTTCGACGGAAAATGGATTCCGTCGAAGATTTTTGACGGAAAATGAATTCCGACGAAAATGGATGAATAAAATAAATGCAAAAGAAATTGATTTAGTGAAGTATTTCTGTGGAACCAATGCACTCAACGAAAAGAACATAAAGGTTCAATGATTTTGATGATAACAAACAAGCATGGAAAGAAAGTCTCATCGTGCAACTATCAAAAAGGAGTCCAAACAAGATCAAGACACAAGCTTCAAGAGAAGTCTCTAAGTCTAAACTCAAAATAATATATAGGACTTAGGATTATTTGTAAGATGATTCCTTACAAGAACAAAGCTCATAGTATTTTTAAAGTACATGCATTAAATCATAAATCAACATTAAAATACATTTCTAAACATGAAAATATACTTTCAATACTCATAAACTGTTTAAACATGTTTTGAAACTGTCTTTAAATCAAGAGAAAACCATGTAGGGGCAAAATCCAACCTGCTGACAGGTTGGTAATCGATTACCCAACTTCAGTAATCGATTACCCTTCATGGTAATCGATTACCCAACTGCAGTAATCGATTACCCTTCATGGTAATCGATTACCCATCCTATGGTAATCGATTACCCACTGTACAGAGACAAAAATAACGGCTATAAAACGGCTAGTTTGCGAAAATGGATAAGAAATAAACCTTGGGGGCCCTCTATAAATAGAGGCTACTGTTCCCATTGATGGGACACACCTTTTGATCATTATTGCTCATTAATTCTCATCCTATTTGCTTTATTCTTGTCTTCATATCATAAAATCTCTTTGAGCTTTATTCTTGTAAGAGTGTCATATACCATTATTCTTCAACTTGTATTATCTGTACTTTGAGAGTACTTAGCCATTGTTAAACACCTTCATTTGATTTATTGAGTAGTTATGGGAGTGAACCCTATACACTTGAAAGGTCACCAAATTCCTAAGAAAATTTGGAGTGAAAAGTTGTAAGGCATCAAGAGCCCGAATTCTTGAAAAGGTGTAGTGGTTTGTCAAGCACCCTTAAGCTTGATAGTGAGTGAAAAGAGTTGATCGAGCTGCTTCAGTCTGGACGTAGGTCACAGTGGTGGTGACCGAACCAGGATACATCTAGTTTGCAATTTCTCTAACTCTGATCTCTTTATTTACATATTGAAATTGCCTTTTTAGATTGTCTTTGCATACTAGCTTATTTACTTTGCTGTTCCTTTTCCTTGCTCCTACGCTTAGATTATTTTCTATTAAATCGCTTTATTGAAGAAATAGTCTTTAAAACATCAAAGGAGGTACTTTGCGAAAAGATTTTGTTAAACTCAATTCACCCCCCCTCTTGAGTATTGAAGCTACCTGTCCAACAAGTGGTATCAGAGCTTGAACTCTTGTGTAAAGAGCTTAACCGCTTCAAGAGAAGGGATGGCTTCTTTAAACCATGATATGCCCCTTGAGGGATCTTCTAGTACTAGACCTCCATTTTTCAATGGCGTCGACTATTCTTATTGGAAGAGTCGAATGAAAATATTTCTTCAATCTAATGATTTAAGAGTATGGAGTATAGCTGAAAAAGGGTATACACTACCTACTAAGAAAAATGAGAAAAATGAAGATGTTCCTAAAGATATAGATGATTATAATGATGATGAAATTAAGAAAGGAAATTGGAATGCTAGAGCACAAAATTTGATCACAAATGCCTTAGGTCGTGATGAATACTTTCGTGTCTCTAACTGTAAGAATGCTAAGGAAATGTGGGATATTCTTCAAATAACCCATGAAGGAACTAGTGATGTTAAATTCACAAAATTAAACGCACTCACTAGAGAATTTGAAATGTTTGAGATTCATGAAAATGAAAGCATTCAAAGTATGCAAAGAAGGTTCACACACCTTATCACTCATTTAAATGCTTTAGATAAATCTTTTACTAACCTTGAGTTGATTTCAAAGGTAATGAGAAGTGTGCACAACAGAGAATGGCAACCCAAGTTGACGGCCATTACGGAATCAAAAGATCTAAAAACCATGGATCTTGCAACCTTGTTCGGCAAGCTTCAAGAGTATGAAATGGAGCTAACCAGAATAAGCTTAAAGGAACAAGCAGTCAAAAAAAGTAAGGGAATTGCCTTGAAAGCCTCAACACCAAGCAAAGAAAAGGATGAGGAAAAAGAAGATGGCGATTCCGAAAGTGGTCTTGATGAAGATGAAATGAGTCTCTTCGTAAAAAAGTATGGAAAATTCTTTAAGAAGAATTTCACAAAGAAATCATCATTTCCTCCTAGAAGAAGATCTAAAGATGAAGGATCCTCCCAACTCACCGTCACTTGCTTTGAATGTGGAAAAGTCGGTCACTACAAATCGGATTGTCCAAATGCTCAAAAGAAAGACAAAAACGAAAAGAAGCAAGGCAAAGATAGAAGGAGCTTCAAGAAAGCTTATCTTGCTTGGGATGACGAATCTAGTTCCTCCGATGATGACTCCAAGGAAGAAGCAAACCTATGCTTCATGCAAGATGGAAGGCCATCAGAGAAATCAAGGAAAGAAACCCAACATATATGTCTAATGGCAAATGAGGACAAAAATGAATCCGAAACCGAGGTAAACTCTTCTTGCTCTACTATTTCTCCTTCATATGATGAGTTGTCTGACATGTTTGAAGAAATGCATAATGAAACACTAAAACATGTTAAAAATC
>JAVKPL010006800.1:0-27851 GCA_032173675.1 Gastrolobium villosum
AAATCACAATAGTATGTCTTATTATTATTTAAATTGTGTTATTAGATTTATAATTGTATCCATCAGAAAAACGTCGAACTGCATCTTAGGCTAAATAGCAGCATTTTAATGATAAAATTTAAATTTTGAAGAATTGTTATTTATATTTGGGAAAGCAATTTTTTATTCAACTTCCCAGGTGTGCTCTTCATCGTTATCCGTACACACGTTCGTCAATGTTTATGAGCCACATGCTTAATCCCATCACACATAGAAAAACAGAAACCATTGGCGTCATCTATCTCTCTTGTCTTGGCTGCTTTATTATTACTACGCTCACTCTTTTTTTTTAAGGAAATGTTTAAATTATATTTTCTTATTTTAAAAATTATACTCTGAGGATTTAAAAAATGAAATAAATTTTGATCATTCCTATTATTAAATTACCAATAATGCTAAAAGTATAAACAATCCAAATTTTTCTGTTCTATCCACCTTTTTTCCTTTTTTTTCCTGATTTGCTTATTCTGATCTAATGGTATGGTATTGAAGAGTGATAGACAAATGTAGGTAAAGAAATGATAGATAGAATAACATATCCCAATTTTTTGAAACATGTATATGTTTATTGAGGAAGGATATTCTTACTACTAAAATTTTCTACTACTAACTTACTATCTATCTAATCACCATTGAATCAAAGAGAGAGAATGCTAAAAAGTTTTTGAAAAAAAGAGAAAATGTTGATCCAATGGTGATTAGATAGTAGAAATTTTTGGTAATAAGAATATCTCTCCATATTTATTAAGTTAGATTAAAATAAAGAATGCATTATAGAGAAAAAAATATATATAATTTTCCAAAATAAAAAATAATGAATTTATTTTACCTTCATTTTTATTATCATTGTTATTACATTGTTTGTAAGCATCTCAACATATGATATTTTTGTGCTTTTAATTAATTAATTATTAATTTTCCTTTTTTTGATAACAAAATTATTAAATTTTATATTATAGATTTAGATGTTACTAACTTTGAAAGATACCAAAACACAGAGTGTTTGCTTTATTAATGTTGATGTTTCTCTTTTATTTTGTTTTCATTGCCCCCACCTCTTTATCTATGCAATCTGTTCTGTGCTCTCTCTGCACGTTTTCTGTTCTTGTTTGCAGTGTCATTGTCCATGTCTTCAGCCAGAGCAAGAGTCTCTGTCTGGTAGACCGTTGTTTCTCTCATTGCTTACACCCTTACCCTCTCTCTCTCTCTCTCTCTCTCTCTCTCTAAGCTAGCATTCTTGAGCTTGGAGCCTTGAAAGGATGGAACTTTCCTCAATCTGTTCCAAAACTTGAAACTTTTGGAATCATGCATTAATGGGGTTGAAGGCAAGGGTCACCTAATCCAATTCTCAATTCTTTTTACCCTGCAAGTTTTTGTTTTTTGTGTGTATGTATATGCACTTTTTGGTTCTAGTACTATAGGTTCTTGGTGAAGGGCTGTAAACCCCAAAGTTACAAACTTTGGGGTTTCATGCTCTTTAAGCTTTATTTTTGTTTTTCTCTTCTCTTCTGGGTCTTGGAAAATGTCAACTATTCAGATGTCTCATGTGGATTTGGAGCAAGGAAGAAGTCACCACCGTTCTGTGACTGGAAGTGATGTGAGTGTGTGCTTCTCTGATGCTGATGATGGTTCCTGCTATTCCCATTTCTATTCAACAAATGGTGGTTCATATGATGATTACAACTTTGATTGTGGTTCTGATCCTGAGGTTGGGGGTGATGCTGATTATGGAAGGGCTTCTTCTGTTACTGATTGTTCTGTGGAGATGGAAATTGAAAGTGGGGTTCCTGAAATTAAAGTGCATTTGGCTAAAGTGGAGAGGGATTGTAGGATTTGTCACCTGGGCTTGGAGAGTGATAGTCAGGAATCTGGAGTTCCCATTGAATTGGGTTGTTCTTGTAAGGATGATTTAGCTGCTGCTCACAAGAACTGTGCAGAAACCTGGTTCAAGATTAAGGGGAATAGGTGAGTATTAAAATCCAATCTTTCCTTATTTGGATTGTGGAACTTTATTCTTATGCTAAACTTTCATAGCTTTTAACTAGTCATGTCATGTCTCCTAGCTGCCCAAAAATTTCACAATTACTGACATTTGATGTTTTCATATAAGATATGATATTAATTATTATAGAGTAGAAAAATTCTGAACTGGAATTGAAGTGTTTAGTTGGCAATTTAATTTGTGTATAGTTTAATTAAATGTTGAATACAAGTTTGAAGAACATGATGGAAAATGCACTTGGATGCTCATTTAGAGCGTTTAAGGAACTGGACTTAAAAGGAGGCAGGGTCCATAATTTCTTCAAGAGAGGGTAAAGTTATAGAAGATTAGGTTATTTAAAGAAGATTATTGAAAAAGAAAGGCTGAAAGCATTAGCCAGTCTCACTGATTCGCTGACATGTTTAAAAGCACAGTGGGGTTCCTTGTTGCTTTGTCCCTTTTCTGAAATTTAGGAATTTTCATATTACTTCTTTTTCATTCTCTTTATCACAATCAAAGTGGAGATTTGACGCCTTCAGCCTTGTGTTGATGTATTCAATATTCATTTTTCATGGTGGATGCTTATATTTTGCTGATGTGCCACCTTGGATATCATAACAAAAAGTTAAGGATCATTCATAATTTGCTCTTTTGTGATGCATGATGACATCTAACTTTTAGTTTGCGTAATTGTTTTGATTACCACAAGATAACAAGTGTCCAGATCCTAGTTGAAGTACTTTTGGGGTAAAATATTTTCGTACTTTATGTTAGGCTCAGCAGTGTCATTTGTAGTTAGTAGAACAGTTATAACATGGACTCATTGCCACTGTGCTAATCCCTGATTTTAATTCAGTCCATGAATTCTTAACCAAAGTAATGCTATAATTTTTCTCTGCTTTTCTGAAAACATGGTAGGGGGCCCTATATTATTGATGGAATAGCTGTTCCCCACGTAATTCCATCCATGTTCATGATTAATGGCTAAATTAAATTTCAACAATGAAACAGAATTTGAATCTGTTCTCTTCTTTAATATATCTATTGATGCTTTACTTTTATTGGTTGGAAATATTTCATAATGCCGTCTTTTTCTTTGTTTATCATGTGATACTTTGTCATAGTCCCAAAGACAATTATGGATTTGTAGAAGGAAGGTATCAAGTGGGTGGGGCTTAGGCTAACTAGAACTTAAAAGTAACCTCTTTGCTATGACAACTTAGTGGAAACACATATATTAAATGACAATACACTTTATTAAATTTGAATAAAATTTCTTCATTGCAAGAGTGAAGGAATAATTTCCCCAACCCTCAAGTCATGGATCAACTGACAGAGAGTTATTCCAGCTTAACTAGTGATCTCGAGTTCAAGTGTTGGGTATGCAACCGTGTTAAAACTTGATAGGCAGAGTTATGCCGTCCTTGTGGTCCTGGCTCGAATCCGGATTAGTCGACACTTGTTGGCAGTCCGATACCACATGATTTATACAAAAAATAAATAATAAAAATAATTGCTCCATCCTTCCACTATTTCCACATTCAACTGAATGAGTAGAAAACTTAAGGGTTTGGATATAATAATTTTCAAGTTCATGGTTGTTGACAATGTAGCCTTTTCTATCCTATCTTGTTTTTATCATGCATTTTCAATGCTATGTTAGTTCTTGGTTTGCTGATTTATCGTATCTACTTTCTTCAAGTCATGTAACTATACAATTATAATTATAGCAATTTATCTGAACACCTTTCTCTTCAATTGTATTTTTCTAATTTTTTTTTTCTGTTTGTTTAAATTGTAATAGGACCTGTGAAATTTGTCATTCTGTTGCACTGAATGTTTATGGTGGAAATGAGGACACAACAGAGACTTTGAGTGACAGCAACAATGCTACTGCAGCACCAGCAGTCTCAACACCTTCTCCTTCATCAGAAACTAGAAGATTTTGGCATGGCCATCGCTTCCTGAATTTTCTGCTTGCTTGTATGGTTTTTGCATTTGTCATATCGTGGCTTTTTCACTTCAATGTTCCACCATCATCTTAATCTCCTGCATAGTTTCTTTTATAATTTAAAAGAAAAGTGAAAGCTGATTAGCGGGGGCAAAATAGAGAAAGATGATAAGAAAAGAGGAAGAAAAAAAGAAAAAAGAAAAAAAAAAGGAGAAACCGCAATCTTTTATCCAAAGAGATTGTTGCTTAAGAGAACTAATGCTCTTACATATTGAGGCATTATATATAACATCTTTTTCTCTATGCAAGCAAACTGCTTGTTATTTCTGTTGTAGTTGGAGTTGACAACGCTTTCTTATGTAGACAAAAATCTTATAAGGTGAGCTTGTCACTAATGTTTAAAAAACTTCTTATTCTTATTCTATCTTTCAAAATCGATGTGATTTATGGACAAATATCAAATGTATATTATAATATATTGTTGCTCCAATACTTTTTCCTGCATGATGATTTTGTTTCTATTAGTTTATGGGTTAAATATTTCTCATGTTGCCGAGATAATTTTATGTGTGGAAAGAGAAAAAGAGAAAACATGGGTCCCACATACTTTTATGTGTGTGGAGATAAAATTATCTCTTACAACATGAGAAACACTAATCTTATATATATATATATATATATATATATATATATATGGTCAGGATCATTTTACACTAGTATAAATTACACTCTCAATCTTATCCATTGATTTCATTTATATGTAACGGCTTAATTTTTTTAGTAATATGAGCCATTTGATGCAAGTGGATCAATGGTCAAAATTGAGTGTAAGACTTCTAATTCTTACACCGGTGTAAGAATATCCTGCCCCAGACACACACACAACTTAATTTTTTAGTAATGTGAGCCATTTGATGCAAGTGGATCAATGGTCAAAATTGAGTGTAAGACTTCTAACTCTTACACCGGTGTAAGAATATCCTGCCCCAGACACACACACACATATATATATATATGGGCTTATCATTTCTGCAGTCGCCGTAGACAAGGTTATCTAAAGGCTGACACAGAAAAGTGGGTCCCACAGCATTTAAAAAAAAAAAAGGATCCGGATGCGGACCCTGGTTTGCTAGAGGTGCAGCGGCTGCAGAAATCATTTTGCATATATATATATATATATATATATATATATATATATGTTGAGATATGTAGTCTCACATTGGTTGTATGGGCAACTAATGTGGCCTTTATAAGGCCTTGGGCACTCCCATCCTTTGAGCTAGTTTTTGGGGTGGTGTATCCCAAGGTTCTTTACATGGTATCAGAGCGTTCAAAATCTCACCGCCTCCCACTTTCTTTGTAGTGGAATTTCCACATGTAGGTGGGCTTGTATGTCGTCCACCCTTCAAGCACAGTGGGCTCTCGTGTGAGGGGGCGTGTTGAGATATGTAGTCTCACATTGGTTGTATGGGCAACTAATGTGGCCTTTATAAGGCATTGGGCACTCCCACCGGTGTAAGAATTAGAAGTCTTACACTCAATCTTGACCATTGATCCACTTATATCCAATGGCTCACATTATTAAAAAATTTGAGCCCTTAGATATAAGTGGGATCAACGGACAAGATTAGAAGTGTAGCTTACACTGATGTAAAATGATCCTGACCCATATATATATATATATATATATATATATATATATATATATGAGGCAAGATCCTTTGACACCGGTGTTAAATTTGAAATTTGACACCTCGTATAAGAGCTGTTAGATCAAAAAAGATCAAGGACTCTGATTTGTAAGCATGTGACACCGTTGATCTTTTTTGATCTAATGGCTCTCAGATGAGGTGTCAAATTTTGATTTTGACACCGGTGTCAAAGGATCCTACCTATATATATATATATATATATATATATATATATATATATATTGCAGCTGTTGTGCGTGCAGTAATCAAATATTTGTCATATATATATATATATGTATATATGTATGTAAACATTAAATTTGGAGAATTATAACCATACATCTATCATTATTGTACGTAAAACAGCTGTAGAAATAATTTTACTATATATATATATATATATATATATATATGTGTTTGTTTTCTTATGTTACATAAGAGAACAATTTTTCTTACACACACATAAATAGTTCCAAATCAGCTTTTTTCTCTCATTTTTAAAGTACAAGTGGATCCCACATTGAAAATTGTATCTATGGTTGGAGATATGTTTTTTTATGTAACATAAGAAAACATAAACCCAATATATATATATATATATATATATATATATATATATATATATATATATATATATATATATGGGAAAAACATTTCTCAAGCAGTTTGAGATAAGTTTATCTCCAGCTAGCCCAAAACTACGTCGTTTTGATTAATGAAGGGTGTTTATGTAATTTTAGGTGAATTAATGAAGGGTGTTTTTGTAATTTTATTTATTTTTATATCATATATACATTTTACTAAATCTAAAATAGGAAATTTGAGCCAATATTCTCATTAATATTTTAGCATACCAAACAACTTTTTGGTAACATTCTTGCGAAATTAACTTTTCCAACATATTCCTGTGAATTATGATTTTTTGGAACAAAAAAATTTCTCCTATATCAAATGCCCCCGTAATGCAATGCAAAAGACCAAAAAAATTTCAAAAAAACATAATAGACGGAATCGGATGCCAAGCCTAACAAAACTACCAAAAAAAAAAAAGCATAAAATAATGCTTAAGATAGCAAAAGAAAACTATAAAATTTTTCAATTTTTGTTTTTTCTGTCTTCCATGTTAGTCCCATATTTGAGAGTTTCTTGGGCATCATTCTCCATTCCAAGGCTGAAAAGACAAGCTGCTTGAAGATACAAAGCAGTAGGGCACTCAGGAGATACCACTTGGACCTGCATAGCGTCCCCCAGAGCTTCTTGTGGCATGTCATTCATCATATATGATAAGCAGCGCCTTGCATACACTGTAGGTGACACCATCATTGTCCCTCCATGTGTGTACTAAAACAACAACAAAAAATGCATATAAGAAACTTATACACATCAGAGCTCAATGCTAGAAGAAGGAAAACGCATACACATCATCAACTAATATGGTTCTATGGGATTTAAACACCCTTTTAGATGTTTAGCAAAAATAGCACGCAACATTATAGTCGCTCTAGTTGGAAATTTTCCTATACGCAATATTGATTATGCTAGGTTTCTTCTCTAACTTATATATCAGGATTAAGTCCTATCAGCCGTCATGCTCCCATCGCGAGAGCTGTCATTTTTGGAATAGGTCATAGAGAGGAATAGTTAAAATGATTCAATTTTGTTTCCAAAAAAAAAAAAAAAAAAAAAAAATGATTCAATTAGGTACGCAAATTCCTCCCTAATTGTGATTGCTATGTGGTATTTTATCTATTATTCATGCTTCGATGCTTTTGTTAATTTATTCTGGAAAATTCTTACAACTCCAACATTAACATTATGCACAACATCTATTATAAGCAACGGTCCTTAAAAGGCTCTTACTTGCGTGTAGCAGTCTATGGCAGTGACAAAGTCCTTATCTCTAAAAGCATTATCTCCACGCTTCTTCAAATTCATCATGGTCTCCTGTATTTGACTGGTCCTTAATAGAAAGGAAAGCTACAATTCCAACATTAAGATGGATCAACAATGGAGTTAGTAAAAGAAAGTAGAGGGAAAAGCCTGTAAACAAAGCTCATTTTCCTCTCTTTTATTCTGAATTCAAGTGAGATGAAACCCTCTTGTGTAAGTTGAAGATGGTGGCAAACCTCATTTTCAATTCCTTCATCATCCTTGTAACCACTCTTCTCTAATATTTCATGTAGGGCAGTAAGGTCCAGTCTCAAACAAGCTTCACCAAAAGGCGTCAACGACATTGGTTTTGTTGAGGGTGCAGCTTCATGCCGGAGACCCATTAGAACATATGAGGCCACCTATTCATATAATATCCAAATGAGAAACTATAGTCTTCACAAGATGGGTATGAAACTGTTATGGATCTGTACCATGTACCCGGGCTAAATGCCCATATAAGTCGGCTACTTCAGGAACCCGGTAAGAAGCCCAAACCGAAGGAGCCCATCCCCCTCAACCCGGAAGTTGCCAACGAATATTCCCTATTCAAATATCTGAAACGGGCTGTAGTTATGAAGACGTGATTATGTAACCCCTAATAACGGCCGACAAAGCATTGATGATCCCACGTCACTACAGCTCAGCCACACCAATTCAAATCGGAGGCAGCCCCTATAAATAGGAGGGCTCCTCGACAGAACAAGACACCTGATTTTCAATACACACAACACACTATCATTATATTCATATACTCTGCAGTGATCAAGCAAGGCATAGGGATATCTCTTCCATAGATACCCCTGGTCAAGGCTATACGATCCAAAGCGATCAATCAACCCAACAAAGGTTGAACATCTCTGTCCATAGGACAGAACAGAAACATTTCTCACATTGCTTTGCAACAAGTATAATACTTTAGTAATTAAATAGATGTAAACATTTGCAAAATCCTAAACTATATGAAAACAACCATCTCATACTTAAAATTTCAATCCACTTTAATCTTAAGGAACATAACAATTGGCAAAGGATGACTAAAATGATAAAAAGACCAGGTTTATAAATCAGGCAAGAATATGGCAATTAATGTAGATATTAGCAAAGCTTATCTATCATTTGTGGGGTTTACCTCTGTTTCTTTCTGAAGTGACATGAGAGAAGCAACTAGAGACTTTGCATTTGGTCTCTCACGAGCTTCATATTGTAAACAACGAGAAGCCAAACGAACGAACTCAGTTCCACCATCCTTTGAAAAGTGATCCTCTAAGGCAGAATCCATCAACATCAAAAAGTTTTTGCCACGAATCAGATCAAGTGTCTGCAAATGAAGAGAAGTGAATGCTGAGAACATCAAATATTTGTACTGCATTAAGTTTGGCACATCAGACATCAAATAATTTCACTTATTAATGTCCATTCTGCATGAACATTAAAGATTTGGCACTGATGTTACGACTGAGAAGTACTATTTTGCAACTTGAAATAGATCTGGGTAACTAATTGACACTATGACTAATTGACTACTATACTAGAAGAATGCAGAAGAGTATAGAACATGGTCCTTTTTATCAACTCTTTGAATATTCGTAAAAAAAATGCCCAAATTGGAGTTCAACATACCAAATATACTATTCCTTAACTTTTCAGTAGTTCAACACACGCACACACACACACAAGCTGAATGTTGTTCTTAATTATATCAGCCTTTAACATTCTTGTCCAAAATCAATGTCTGAAGATCACATATGAAGTTACAGTTTGTTCAGGACTAAACTATTGAAGAAACACTTACATGGCTTGGGGGAATATGTTTACCACTCAAGAGATCTAGCAACAGGGTTCCAAAACTGTAAATCACGCTCTCTGGTGTCACTCTACCTGCATATAAACCCAAATGTACAAAATAACAACTGTCACATGCCAATATATGCAAACTGATTCCACATATGTTTACCTCACCATGCTTCCAGTTTATGAGAGAGATCATAAAAATAAAGGTTATCCTAAGGGTAGGGAAACAAGAAAAAAAAAAATGAAAGTTGTCTTTTACAAGATGAATTTCAACATAAAATTCCCATATAACTAAGCTAAATTTTATATTCCTAAAATTTAAAAAAGCAATTAATCAATCTTTTTTTTATGCTTTTTTTAAATCTTATTACAACTTATTTGCAAAAGAAGAAGTAAAATTAAATGCAGGCCCTCTTTACGATGCAATAAATAAAGATCCTGACTTAACAGACAGGAAAGTTGGAATATTATTAATAGGTCTATGACCATTCAGACCAATCTATATTAAAGGCTGAATCAATGACAGATTCCTCAGATTTCTCTTATTCTACGACTTCAAAAGTTATATGCCAAAGATAACATCCTAAAAACTTTACCAGTTCTTAAGTACTCAGGAGGGGTGAAAGCCAAGTTGGTGCTGTAACTCTTGCCATCTCTGCTGTTCTTCATGAGCCCGAAGCAAGACAACCTAGGATTACCATCCTGTTGATACAACACAAGCACATATTTCACAAAAAGAAAGAAGCTAGGATTGATTAGAAAGGGAACATGAAGCACATAATTCACAACCAAAACCCCTTATACCTGATCAAACAAAATCCTATAGGCATTGAGATCATGATACAATCCGCTTCCTTTACTGGTGCAATATTCCAAAGCTTGAGCTAAATAGAAAGCCACCCTCAACCTCATTGCCCATTTCATGGGCTGTGCCTCCCCTGAACCTAATCAACCATAAAAAATTTTTCTATGTTCAGAACTCAAAGGCCAAAGACCATGATTTAACTGAAAGGGCAAAGGGTAAATTCTGGTGCACAAGGTTTCTCGAGTAGGGATGAGGGTTGATTATAAGCAACCTTACCCTTATGTTTTTACAAAGAGGTTGTTGTTAAACTTAAACCTGTGACCTTCCGATCACAACGAGCAACCTTACTATTGCTCCAAGGCTTTCCCTCAAAGACCATGATTTAACTAAACATTTGAAACCCAACAAAGATTAACACAAAAAGTTATAGTAATCTCAAAGAACCTACAATGAAAGAGATGCTTAGCCAGAGTCTCATGGGGCATAAACTCTGCTACTAGCAGCCTCTCATCCCCTTCGTAGCAATAACCAATCAAATTTGCTAAACGTTCACTTCTAAGGCTCCCAACTTGTCTTGCTTCCTCCTACAAGCACAAAACACAAATTTATCATGCTCAGTACAAGAAAGCAAGTGCAAGAATGGTTCAAAAAAATGAAGTAAAAGTGCAATTAAGTGCAAGTCCAAGTTAACAAACGATGAATTGGCGAGAATCAGGCCAAGCGAACTTGTTGAAACGTTTGATGGCAATCCAGTGTCCATTCTCAAGTTTCCCTTTGTAAACAACATTGGGAGCTTTCTCACCATGCTCAGACACTATGTTTTCTGATGAGAACCCATTTGTGGCACCCTTCAGTTGCTCCAAGCTGAACTCACCAAAGCTCGGCCACGAGTTTTTTTCATTCTTGCCACCATTTTCTGCAATAAAAATAACATTTTTAAGCAGAGCAGGAGATTCTAGACAAAGGGTGGGTGCTGAAAAAGCAAAAACAAAAAACAACACAAACCTAGGTCAGAGGATTCGTGTACACAAGGTTTGAGGTGGGAGTGGAACCAGCAGAGAGAGAATTTAGAGCAACGAGCCCCCATTCAAGTGTTTAAGAAGAAGAAGTTTGAATGGCTAACGTTGAATGATCAGAAAGTGTTCATTGTTGTGTGTCCATTTGGTTTATGAATCTTGTGTTTGTGTTATGTTTGAACATAAACCGAAAGAGTTTGCAATTGAAAAGGTTTCTACTTATCTACTTTTAAGGTGCTTCAACAATGGCAACAGTGGCGAAATTGGCACTGATCACCAAGTTTTTTTTTTTACCTAAATGACACGGTGAACATTGTTATTTTCCAACGTGGAAAGTTCGCTCGACACACAGTGAATTCAGTTTGCTAATGTGTCATGTTTTTATTGGATAACAAGTACAAAATAAAAAAAAGTACCAAATTCATTACATTAGATGGGGAACTTGGTTGGAATATAAATTTCAATGAAGTTCGCTACTCCGTGATACATTGGGTAGCAAACTTGGTTGGAATATGAATTTCAATGAAATTCATTATTCTGTGTAGAGAATTTGTTATCCACTACACACGTGACACGTCAGCCAACTGAGTTCTCTACAGTGTCGTCTAGCGAACTTGCCCGCATGGCATGTTGAAAAATAATACTATTCGTATGGTATTTAGATAAAAAATTTGGTGAAGAGTGATATTTTAGTCAATGTATCTCAATTGCTGATTTACACTACTCAAATAGAAACCGTTAATTGTCAGGGTTATAATAATATAATTTTTTTAATTTACAATAGTATAAGTTTTTAATTTTTCAATCGCAAAATTACGTCGTTTCAGTGAGTATTAGACAAATTTTAGACAACTTTGTTTATGTTCACCGAAATGACGTCATTTTATGATGAAAATCATGGTGTATTTGTAATTTTAATTTATTTCAAAATTATAATTATAATAGTTTTTATTATTCTAATTTTTTAATCACAAAATGACTTTCGATGAACATTAGACAAAATTTATTAAAATAATATTAGATGTTTTTTCTCAAAAGTTCATTTTAAAAAAATGCATGTAAAATGGAGGAATTCAAAAAAGTTTGGAGACCTAGAGGACCGGAACCCTCCTTAAAATATACATAGCTCAGCCCACTAAATTTGAAGTCAGTAAAGTATATTAATATAGGGTTTATTATTTATCATTTAACATGATAATAAAAATTTTCTTACACACATAATATTTTGTGGGGCCTGCAGCAAAAAAAAAATAAAAACTCTGGCACACAAAATGAATCCCTATAACATAACATAATCACTTTTCCTATAACATAACTCTTATAAAACCCATTAATATATCATTGATATAATTGTTGTTTGACAACAATTTAAAACTTTGATGACAGATAATCTTTGTTTTTACAAAAAAAAAATATAAGTTGTATTTGTTGTCCAATAAATTTCGATTTCATAATCTGTCAATATTTCCCCTCATCTCAGAGTGAGAAAGAAAGTGATTCATATTAGCTAGAACGAGGTAAGGTTTAATTAAGAATTTGCAAAGGACTTAATCAATGACCATGTTAGGTGCTATTCAAAGAAAGCAACAACTCATGACTTTTGACAAATGAATTAATACAAATTTGAAAACACATTGCCTTGGTCAATGAAGTAGTATTAAAAAAAAAAAAAAAAAAAACTCATTTTGTTCACGTGGGGATATAATTCTTTGTAATACATTTTATATTTAAAAAGTTATCGGGATATCTCTCATGTATCTTCAGATAAACCACTTTTTTGGAGCGCTAACTAGGCATGGAATTCAATGCAATTTTGTAAAAAAATTAAAGTCATAACTATGACATTATTATTTTATATTAATTAGTATAAGTTATAGCTTTCAATTTTGACCATTAATTTTCATTATAACTAATGACTTTGATTTATTATTTATGTAAACATTGAATAATATTGAATTATAACCAAAATTAGATATGAGACTTATATTTTTACGCTAATATAAGTTGATGAGCTCCTTATTTATTATATTGCCACTTGCCTGTGATTCTTCGACTTCACGATGCGGATACAATCTTGGTCTTCTGTGGAAGCTATTTTCTATTGATCATGTTACCCATTCCAGTTCTATATTTTTTTATATATTTTATTTTGGTACAAGCATTCCAGTTCTAATTTTTTTAACAACTATTTACCAAAGAAAATTGTCCATGCTTTATAGGTTGTAGCATATTCATTCTTGTCCATCGCTACCAATATGAGAAGTGACTTTTATCAATAATAAATGTTATCTAGTACATTTTCCACTTTAATTTTTTTCTAATATTCTTCTATGTTTATCACTTTGTTATTAGGGGTAGCTTTTTTTTTTTTGTAATTGTTGCAAAAAGCAAAAGTTTGTAATAGACACAGGAAAATATATATATATATATATATGGTAGAATCGTTTGACATCGGTGTTAAATTTAAAGTTTGACACCTCATCTAAGAGCCGTTAAATAAAAAAAATCAATGACTCTGATTTGTAAACATGTGACACCATTGATCTTTTTAGATATAACGGCTCTTAGATGAGGTGTCAAACTTTAAATTTGACATCAATATCAAAGGATCCCACCCCTATATATATATATATATATATATATATATATATATATATATATATATTTTATGTCATGTTCTGATAAGTATGTATATGTTGTAGAAGAATTCTTTTTGTAGCAACATTAGAAGTACAATTACCTTTTTATGTATATATGTCATTATGTCAACATCTTTGAAAATTTAATAAAAACTAACGATTACAATATTAAATTACTAAAAACCAAACCAAAGTTACTAACTGTAAAATAATAACAAGAGATGAGGGGAATATTAGAATAAATTTGTATATATTAAATTGATTCAAGAGAGTACAATATATAAAGAAATACTAATGGACTTAGCCCATACCTAATCTAAATCCTAATGAAATATGGAAATAGATCTTTACAAATAATAAAAATATTCTAATGATTACCAAAAAAAATTAAATAAATAAAGATATTCTAATAAAGATATCCTAAAGATATTCTTTCTAACACTAATGTTCTAAAAAACCGCAAAATAATGTAGGGAAAAGTGTGTATCAATTTAAAGGATACAAAGTTGTGTCATTTTAAGTGAGAGAAAGAGATAAATCATGTGGAGAGAGTGGGGAGAAAAATTTTAAAGATGTGAGTCCCACCTTTTTGTGAGAGTGAAATGATGTATGGTGTGTCATTTAAAATGACATACCTTTTCCCCAATAATGTATTAAAAACGCTTTAATGTTTCTGCAATGAATATAGATAAGTTATCTACATTCGCTCCCAGAACGACGTCGTTTTGGGTTAAAAAACTAAGAAATTATAATGAAAAGGACTATTATAATCCTGAAATAAGTTAAAATTACAAAAATACCTTGATTTTGCCTCAAAACAACGTCATTTTGGGCTACATATAGATAAGTTATCTACATTGATTATAGAAAAAGCGAACCCTAAAAAAACCCGCAAAATATGGTGTTAAATTAAAGGTTTATTTTTTCTACAGTTAATGTAAATAAATTATGGGTTTTATAAGAGTTATGTTGTAAGAAAAGTGATTGTGTAATGTTATAGAGATTCGTTTTGTGTGCCTTAGATTTTTTTTTCAAAAAGTGTGGGTCCCACAAAATATTGTGTGTGTAGGAAACTTTTTTTGTCATGTTGCATGATGAATGCAAACCCCATAAATTATTTATATTGAACTCAAAAACAACGTCATTTTAGAACAACATCAAGATATTTTGTAATTATAATTTATTTCAGTGTTATAATATTTTTTCTCATTACAATTTTTTAATCTTTCAACCCAAAACAATGTTGTTTTGGAAATGAATATAAATAACTTATCTACATTCACCTTAAAATTATTAAAATCTTAAATGAATGTGCGTAAATATTATGCCTATTTGTTTGTTTATCTCTTGCACATCTTTCTCTATTTTTTTTTTTTTTCATTCATTAAAAGTGAGAAGAAAACGGGTCTTCATAAAAATGACTAGATAGAAATGAGAGTGCATGCAGTCACATTAATTTATTAAAAAACGAAAGCTCAATACGAAATGAATCAATCTTTAAAGTAAGAGCTGGGGTGATTATTCATACTGCCTGTGACTATAAGCAAGGCCGGATCCAGGGGTTAGGGTGGGCGGCCATCCCTCTAAAATTTGAAGAAACTTTTTTAACGTACAATGAAAGAAATCTTCATTTTTTCTCTCCATTAATGTGAAGTAATTTTCTTCCACGCATAATTTATAGAGCTTCTTTATATTCTCAGATCCTATATCTATTGAAACTCCTCTAACTCTGAATGCATTTTTTCTCCTTAAACGAAAGTTAACAAAATGAACAAAACAAAAAAAAACGTAAGAGAGCAGTTCAAATTCTTGTTGGTGCAGACCTGGTGGTAACAGTTAGCATATGAAATCAGTATTAAATTATGGAGAAAGATCTGCCTACAAATTTCTCTAATAGCCTGTTTAGATCCTTTTACTTTTAAGTTAGAAGCTACTTATAAGTTAAAGCTAAAAAAAAATCTTAGAAAAAGTTAAAAAAAAATTAGTTTAAAAGTTACTTAAAAACACATATTTTAAGAAAATTATCTCTATATCTATCTTTATAACTCTTCATTTGATAAAAGCTTAAAAAAAAATTCCTCCTAGGAACTTTTAGCTTTCGACATTTTTCTTCATTATAAGAAAAAGAGTTTTTCATTATAAGAACTTTTCTCAAAACATGTTTGACCTAGTTTATACTTACAAGTAGCTTCTAGCTTAAAAAAGAGAGGATTCAAACATGCACATATTTAATTATTCGTATTTTGGCCTCCTTATATTGTGTTTGAAGAGAGAACAAATGTTTAAATTTTTGCCCCCCACAGAACAAATTTCTGGGTCCGCCACTAAGTGTAAGGTATGTTATTGGGGCTAGAGTTCGCCTAGGATAGAGGTTACAAGAGGTTTTGGCCTAAAAGAGATTTGGAACAGTGACCAAAATGCCACTCTTCACCAACTTTCTTACCTAAATGCCACACGAACAGTGTTATTTTCCAACTTGCCCCCGTGGCAGATTGTGAAATAACACTATTCGCGTGACATTTAGGTAAAAAAGGTGGTGAAGTATGGCATTTTGGTCAGTGTTCCAAGAGATTCTACTTCGGTTATCGATCTATCTACGAATGGGTGCCCTAAGTATCAACCATTTTTTACTTTAGTCAATAGAATTCAATCTTTTAATCAATAGAGATTGGACTGTGGAAGCGTCTCATACTCAAAGGGCTCCCTTGGTAAATTTGATAAAACAAATAGGATAGGATAAATTATTTTATCATATCTTTATCCATTATTTGGTGAATCAATAGGAATATAGGATAAGATAGTTTTATCCTATTGGCTTCTCTTATCCTATTCATAGCTTGATTTCTAATCCTAAAAGCATATTTGGTGTGATATATAAGGTCTGATAGTATAAGATTATACTATACGTTAAGGTATTTTTAGTTGTTTGGTGTAACCATCGTGTAATATAAATTTATACAGCAGGATCATTTTATATATCAAAATGATATATAACTTAATCAGGCTTAGAGAGGTGGGATTAGGCCTGATAAGAGGTTGATGCATTAACCAATCCAATTCTCAAGAATTAATATTTTAAAATGAAAAATAATTTTTCAATATATAAATTTTAAAATGTTGGAAATTTTTATTTTTAGAAAAATTATATTTTTTGGACACACTGATCAATAGATTTCTATAAAATTTAATATCATACGACATATTTGGAAGAATTATATAAATTTTTTATTACATGGTATTCTTGTCAAAAATATTTAATTTTATCCTATCTAGTATTATACAATGCATTACCAAACTCTGAATGGTATTATCTGATACAATTAATTATCTTATACAATACCATGACAAATGCTGGATAGTATTAAAATTTAATCAAATCATATACAATCAGTCCTTATATTATACAATTTTATACTATCAAACCTTATCCTATATTGTATGTCAAACATGTCCTAAGAGGGGGCTTGGGTTAAGAAAGAGGGGGCTTGGGTTAAGAAAGGGATACTATAGGATAATGAATTGTATTTTTTATTTTTCCCACAGTAGCCCTCAAGGACAGCTGCATCCCACGCCCCTTGCATTGTATGCTTCGTCTTCTCCTCTACACTCTTCAACTTCTCTTTTGCAGACCCCGCAACCTCTTCTATATTCTCCTTTGCTACACGTGCACCCTCCATGGCGTTATCTTTCACATACTCTGTTGTCTCCACCACCTTATAACCTTCTTCCTTCGTCTTCTCAGCTATCCAGAACCTTTGTCTTCTGTAAGGGTGTTAATATAGGTTATGACACGCGGGTCGACCTATGACACGACACGAAAATTCATTTTCGAGTTGACTCGTAAAAAAAATTGTGTCGTGTTCGTGTTGATGTATTCGTATTCGTGTTGACCCAAATTTTTTTCAATTATTATTTTTTTTTTTAAATTTCGACCCCTTCTTTTAATTTTTTTGTCAATTACCGTTTTGACCCCTATTTTGCATGTTATTCGTGTCGTGTTGTGTCAGTCCGCAAAATAATCGTGCCATGTTCACGTTGAAGATTTTGACACGAATAAAAATTTGTGTCGTGTTCGTGTTGATGTATTCGTATCGTGTCAAATTCGTGTCGTGTCAACGCATCTTGACACCCCTAGTCTTCTACCTCACGTCTTGGCTCTGTAGAGTCATATCTCGTTCCTTCTACTGCATTTCTCCACTGAAAAAGAAAAACCCAAAGGAAAAAAACATATGAAAACCCACTTAAGAAAATCAAACCCTATTGGACCGTAATCCTAGGGCTGGCAATACAGGTCAGCCCGTCCCGGTCCGCCACTGGCCCGTCCAAAATGGGCTGGCCCGCCACGGCCCGTTTTGACAAAATGGGTTGAATTGAGCAACCCGACCCGTTTTATGAGTGGGCTGGCGGGCTACGGGCCAGCCCGCCTAAAATAAAAATATATATAAAAAATACAAAAAATTAAATTCTGCATAAAAACACATAAAAAAATCTGCATAAAAACACATAAAAAAATCTGCATAAAAGCATACAAAAATCTGCATAAAATCCTAATGTGCTTATGAAACTAAGAAGATCAGTGTTTAATAATCTACATATAAATATGCATCTTTCAGTCCAAAAATAATAATAAAAAAATAAAATCATATCAGGGTAAAACAGAGTAACAAAGTATTGTATGAGCAATCCACGACACTTCGAAAAAGCCACTTGCATGCAGAGAAATCTAAGGCATAGAACTACATAACAATTGGGTAACCTAAAAAAAGGGGCTTGGCAGGCAGGCTGGCGGGGCGGGTTTGGCGGGCTGGTGGGTTGAAAAATTCAACCCAGCCCACCCAATTTGGCGGGCGGGGCAGGCTCAGCCCATTTTGCCAGCCCTACCTAATCCTAATAATGTTTTTGCATTTTGGTTAACAGGTCTTCTTATATGGACCTTTTTTTTTCTTTTAAAAAAAAGAGTTTTAGAAATTTTGGAATAATTAAAAAAAGAAGTTACTGTATAATTAAGTTAAAAGAAAAAATTAAAAAGTATATAAAATTATGCTATTAAGGGTATTTTTGTCTAATTATATCATAATTTGGCGTTATCTTTTTTGATTTCAAACACATGATAGGATAATGCAATCCTATCATTCTGTCTATCCAGTATACATCAAACGCAGAATAGGATATGAACTTATCATGCCTATATCATATTCTACACATATCGAGTTATCTTATTCTATTCGTTCTTATTTTATTTTGTCCACCAAATAAGCCCTTAGGGAAGGGAATGCGTTAGTTGATTGGCTGGCTTCTAGTGCAACCTACCAAGCATGGGATTTGGAAATGCTTGATAGTCCTCTTATGCAGTGTAGAAATCTGATTTTGAGGGACCTAATGGGGGTTGCGATCCCTAGAATGGTCTGTAGCTAATTTGTTTTCTCTTTGGGTTTTTTTCCTATAACTCCAAAGAAAAAAGAGAAAAAATAAAAAATAAAATATTGCTTTTTGTTGTTCAAAACTCGTTACTAACAAAGGAAAAGAGAAAGAAAAGGCCTTACACTTTATATTGGCCCAATTACTCATTTACTTTCTTTTATACTATTATGCAGGAAATTGAAAAAGAAATAAGAAGTCCAATAGCCCACTACTCCACCAAATTTTAAGCAATAGTCGAGAGATGAATGTGTTAATATACTTCATGTGTAACTCCAAAACGAGGAATAACTTGAGTTCCTTCATAAGTCTAGCACCAATTCTTTGGGAACAGACATAGGCCTAGCACTAATTCTTTGGGAACAGAATCGGAAAGAAGATTGTCGTTCTATAAACCAATAAGTCCAAGAATAACTGGAATCTGCATTGGCAATGGCAAGTAACTTGAACAATTCCATTGTCTTAAGGCATTGAGCTAAGATTCATATTACAAAGTGGGGAACCGTCAAATCTGTTAGAACAATTATCAAAATGTCACTCTTCACCAATTTTTTTACCTTGTTATGTGAATAGTGTTATTTCCCAATCTGCTACGTGAGAAAATTCGCTACCCGGTGTAGCGAACTCGGTTTGCTGACGTGTCACGTTTCTAGTGGACACCAAGTTCGCTACACGGATAACGAACTTAGTTTTAACCAAGTTCGCTACCCAATGTAGTTCATACCTTTTTTTTTAACTTGGTACTTGTTATCCACTAGAGATGTGACACGTCAGCAAACCGAGTTCGCTACACCGGGTAGCGAACTTGCCCCCATGGCAGATTGGGAAATAACAATGTTCACGTGATATTTAAGTAAAAAAATTGATGAAGAGTGACATTTTGGTCGGTGTTCCCAAACTTGTTCGTGCTTTCTTATTGAGTGTTCCTTTGATTTTAATATTTTTTGTTAGTGAGACTTCATTTTCCTTCCTGGGAATTTAAACAAAAAAACGTAGAGCAAAATATTTACATTTTTGTAAGTTTAATTCCTTTTAGGGTTCACTTTTTCTGCTGCAAATAAGTTATCTGCAGTAAGCCCAATACGACGTCATTTTGGGATGGAAATCATAGTGTTTTTGTAATTTTAATTTTTTTCAAGGCTATTGTAGTCTTTATAAATATAATTTTCTAATCTTACAATCCCTAAATGACGTCATTTTAAAAATAAACATATAATTTATCTGCATTAATTACAGAACTATTTTCCTGTTCCTTTTATTCCACAACCATTCTTGATAAATTGTTCCTATGATCTCTCATTCCTTATGAGTAAGGAAGAACCAACCGTGTATAACGAGGGGAGGAATTGGTTTGAGTCAACATATACTTTAGCCGTGTAAACACAATACACGTATTTGAGGAGGAACGATTGGCCAAATTGAAATTCCAAGCTAACATTAACAATTACGTTAATGTTCCTCAAATACTATTTATACTTGTAAATACATCGATTTTATCAATTACATTTCTTTTAGGGAGTGGTAGAGGAGAAATCTTTTTTTGTCCTAGAATCTCAATTTTCAAAAATATATTGAAAATATTCAGTTTACGATAATAACCGAAAATTTAAAATTTATAAAAATTCAGTTTGCCGGCAATCAAAGTAACTTTCCATATGGGTATGATAACCGGGACATTATACTCTCAATTATTATTTGGAGGTATGCATTTGTGTTTGTGCAATCATCTTTGAAATTTTTCTTAAGTGATCCGCACACCAACATATATGTTCTTGGATGGTCCTAAATTTTATTTTTTATCCTAGCCCAATTCTTGCAATTTGTTAATAAAAATGATACGAGAAAATAAAAATAATAATAAAAAATCAAGAAAGAATTTTGAATCAAGTATCTTAATGACAATTTGGAATGCTAATGTTGGATTGGATCAAAGATCCCTTGTATTTTGTTTTTAAACTGCATGAATCTAAATCCTTCAAAATTAATTCACGTTTGGTAATGTTAATGAAAGACAATGTTATCTTGTTCATGGCATTTATTTTTACTTTTTTTTTAGATATTTCAATCGCTTCATCGTTTCGTGACTAGTCTGATTCGGGACTGGTCTCTTCTGGCAGTGTTATCTTGTTCATGGCATTTTGTTCACTAGCATACAAATCTATGGCATATCATTAAATTAGTTCATCTCACAAATTAAGTATTCAAAAAATAAAAATAAAAAAACCCTAAATTACCATATATATATATATATATATATATAGTCTTTGCATTTTCTTTTTTTTTCTATTAAATTTTTTTATAAAATAAGTCTTTTCTATATTTTTATTTTAAAAGTTAAAAGTCAAAATTAAAATTAAAATAACTCAGATATGTTCTTTAAATCTTATTTTAAAAACTAAAAGATAATTATAATTTTTAGAATTATTTTTACAAAACAGTCCTTATTAAATAGATTTTTTATTTTTTTCTGAAAATTTAAAAACTGTTTTTAAAAACAAAATTCAAACAAGCCCATGGCTTTCCTGATTCACTATTTTTAGAATGGGTAAACAACTTCTCCTTCGGAGAAGTTCTTTTTTTGCCGGAGAGTTCTTTGATGGGGCCCACTGATTGTTTTGGTAAAAACAAAATAAAAAATATAGGATTTTATAATTCTCATGTAATATGAGAATTGAAATCTTATGTTGTAGAGATAAAAAGTATGTGGGACCCATATGTTAGAAAAAATTATGTGTAGGACCCACATCAGCACGGAAATCGAAGGGTGTATAGGAAGATTGCAATTCTCATATTAAATGAGAATTATAAAACCCAAAAACATATTACTCATTCCAATATTTTGTGATGTGAGTTGCTGCAACAACAAAAAACATCTTCATTGAAAGAAGAAATTGTTTACCCTTTTATAATTGGGTTTATCATCTATCATTTAACATGATCAAAAAAAAATTCCTACACACACAATATTTTGTGGGGCCCGCAGCAAAAAAAAAACTCTGTCACGCAAAATGAATCTCTATAATATAACACAATTATCTTTCGTACAACATAACTCTTATAAAATCCTTTATAATTTATTGCTTTTGCTTTTATAATATACAAAATTTGTCGAAGTAGGATCCTTTGACACCAGTGTCAAATTTGAAATTTGACACCTTATCTGAGAGCTGTTGGATCAAAAAAGATCAACGACTCTGATTTGTAAGCATGTGACACCGTTGATCTTTTTTGATCTAATGGCTCTCAGACGAGATGTCAAACTTCAAATTTAACACCAATATCAGAGTATCCTGCATCAAATTTGTAATATACTACTTTTGCAGTTTACGAGTTCATTTAACTTTTGCAATTAGTAAGTTTTCACATTTTTTTTTTGGTATTCGTAAGTTTTCACATTTTACATCCGCTAAACACGAGAAAACCTACACTACTATTGTTGCAGGTACATCTTTACTATAAGGGCCCGTTTGGTACGTGGATTTTTTTAAAAAGGACGGGAAAGCTCACTTAGATAAATTGTCTTTCCACGTTTGGTAGCCAAAAGGTAAACATTATCCCGGATATAATTGTTTTCCAGATTTCCTTCTGCTTTGCAAATTTGAGATCACATACCACTGCAACAATACCAAAGAATAGTTGGAATTTTTGGTTTCTTGGGGAAGTAACAAAGAAACAGCGAAGTGAAGGACCCAATTAACCCTGATGTATGTGAAGTTTCATCAGAGCTTTGTTTCAGAAATACCCAAGGTTTGTGAAGACGATCTAGGTTGCTCCTCCCTCCGTGTAGGTGGTCGAACGTGAGGGAGCAACACTAACTTTTGCTCTAAAAAAAAATGGTACACAGAAGAACACAACCAAGAACAATAGCAGGAACAAAGAAATAGTTCAGGGAAAACAAAGAACATAGCAAAGAATGAGACTGAGTATCTGGCATAGCAAAAAATTGGTATTGCTCATAGCAAAAAACTGGTATTGCTCTGCAAAAAAAAATGGCACACGAAGAAGACAACCAAGAACAATATTTCTCTGCGAAGAATAGCATACGAAGAAGGCAACCAAAAACAAATTGGCACACGAAGAAGACAACCAAAAAACTGGTGTTGCTCTGCAAAAAGAAATAGATTTCTTGGAAAACAAATAACATAGCAAAAAATTTGGTAAATGTGGGGTTATTTTGGTAAAATAACCTCACATTCCCACTGATATTTCATAACCAACCAAACACAAACTCAGTAAAATTAACTTAATTTTTTCGGGAAAATATGAGTCTACCAAACAGCTTTTTAGTAACATTCCAGTAAAATATATTTCCTACTATATTCCAGTAATAATTATTTCCTGACTGAAAAAAATTTCTCTGGTACCAAACGCCCCCTAAGGGGAAAGTTTTTGGAATATGAAGGAAATTATAAAAAAATTATGTGTTAAAGTGGTAAAAAAATTCATTTTAAGTAAATAAAAATACCAAATTCGGTATTTCCTCTAAATTTCCGCTAAAACAAGGGAACCTTAATTAATAGGAGGAGAGATTATCATTAAGAGTAATAGATGATCGAAAGGAGAAAATAGTAAATATACAATAATTTAAAGATCTTCCATGCTATTTCACTGAATTTCAGAGAAAGCGCTTTCATTGGCAAAACACACTTTGTAATATGAGAACTTTTTTGTCATCTTTTTCAGCCTTGTGATATTTGAGTTATCTAGTTTTTGCACTAGGCTAATTTTATATATGAGTGGAATAAACAAAATATTTCTACAAAAATATTAAACTATATATATGAAGAAGAAAAAAAATATTCCGCATTGTTTTTGGGTGGACATAACAAAAAGGACCCACAAGAAAAAACAAAGATGGAAAAAGAGCCTGCACGCGTATTAAATTTCAAACCGGTCATGATCATTTGTCCCGTAAATGCAATGCAGAAAACCAAAAAAATTTCAAAAAATCATAATAGACGAAATTGAATGCCAAGCTTGACAAAACTACCAAAAAAAACGCGTAAAATAATGATTAAGATAGCAAAAGAAAACTCTATACAATTTTTCAATTTTTGTTTTTTCTGGCTTCCATGTTAGTCCCATCTTTGAGAGTTTCTTGGGCATCATTTTCCATTCTGAGGCTGAAAAGACAAGCTGCTTGAAGATACAAAGCTGTAGGCCACTCAGGAGATACCACTTGGGCTTGCATAGCATCCCCTAGAGCTTCTTGTGGCATGTCATTCATCAAATATGATAAGCAGCGCCTTGCATATACTGTAGGTGACACCATTGTCCCTCCATCTATGAACTAGAATAACAAAAAGAACAGCATATAAGAAAATGAGAAGGATTATATTGAACAATTTTTTTTTTTTACAAATTTACAAATTACACTATGTCTTGCTAGTAAGACTTCATTCAAGATTATCGGTACGACATAATGTGGTTTATAAACAAATTTTTTGTAAATATAATCTTCCCCTAAAAAAATTATGCACATCATAGCTCCATGCTGGAAGAAGGAAAACACATACACATTAACATCATCAACTAATTCAAAGGGATTAAAACACCCTTTTGGATAATTAGGAAAATAGAGTGCAATATCATATTATAAGTAATCATTTCAATTCAAAATCTTAAATTTGTAAGTAATCTCTAGATTAGACTTTTCTAACATGTGCTCTCATATAAGAGTTTGTCGGACTTGAAGGATAAATAATACACAGGAATACAGGATCATTTACCTGTGTTAAGAAATACAATAATAAGTTATGGGTCAGGATCATTTTACACCAGTGTAAGTTACACTCTCAATCTTGTCCGTTGATCTCACTTATATCCAAGGGCTCTAATTTTTTAGTGATGTGAGCCATTAGATACAAGTGGATCAATGGTCAAGATTTGGAGTAAGATTTCTAACTCTTACACTAGTGTAAGAATATCCAGCCCCATAATTTATTATTTATTAATAAAATGAAGGAGGTGAAGTTAGTCACAAGCTTTGATATCATATAAAGTAACAATTTCAACCCAATAATTTAAGATTGTAAGTGGTGTACGTTAATAATTTTATATTAGACTTATCACAGCAATATTAACAACATCCAATTTAAGCAATAGTCCTTAAAAGGCTCTTACTTGCGTGTAGCAGTCTATGGCAGTGACAAAGTCCTTAGCTCTAAAAGCATTATCTCCACGCTTCTTTAAATTCAAGGTCTCCTGCATTTGACTGGTCCATAATTGAAAGGAAAGCTACAATTCCAACATTATAAGAAGGATCAACATTGGAGTTAGTAATAGAAAGTAGAGGGAAAAGTGTGTAAACAAAGCTAATTTCCCTCTCTTTTTATACTGTATTCAAGTGAGATGAAACCCTCCTGCATAAGTTGAAGATGGTGGCAAACCTCATTGGCAATTCCTTCATCATCCTTGTAACCACTCTTCTCTAATATTTCATGTAGGGCAGTAAGATCCAATCTCAAACAAGCTTCACCAAAAGGTGTCAATGATAATGGTTTTGTTGAGGGTGCAGCTTCATGCTTGAGACCCATCAGAACATATGAGGCCACCTACTCATATACTATCCAAATGAGAAATTATAGTCATCCTAAGATTGGTATAAAAAATTTCACACATTGCTTTGGAACTGATAGAGAATATAATATAAATCATTAAAAAAGCTCTTCCCAAACACCTTAAAGTTTTGGGTTGAAGTGGTTCTTTAACATGGTATCAAAGTGATCACGAGGTCACGAGTTCGATCCTCACCGCCCCCCACTTTCAGATGGAATTAAGAAAAACACGAGGCAGACCAAAAAAATGGGCTTGTGCAGCACAAGGCAAACCAATAATGGGCTTGTGTCATATCCATGTTTCAAGCTCAAAGGACTCTTGCGTGAGGAGGTATGTTAGAGATATAATATAAATCATTAAAAAGACCCTCACCCAACATCTTAAGGTTTTGGGTTGAAGTGGTTCTTTTTTTTTTTGGTTATAACAGGAACAAGTATAATACTTTAGTAATTAAACATAGGATTTTATAAGAGTTATGTTGTAGGAAAAGTGATTGTGTAATGTTATAGAGATTCATTTTGCATGCTTTAATTTTTATTTATTTTTTTTGTTTTAAAAAGTGTGGGCCCCACAAAATTGTGTGTGTGTGTGTGGGAAACTTTGTTGTGACATGTTAAAGACAAAACGAAAACCCTTAAACATGTTTTAACATTTGCATAGTCCTAAACTATGTGTAAACATCACATACTTAAAATTTTAATCCACTTTAGTGATAATCAGCCATCTTAAGGAACACAAAAATTGGCAAAGGGTGATTAAAATGATAAAAAAACTCAAGGTTTATAAATCAGGGAAGAATATGTATAGCAATTAATGTAGATATTATCAAAGCTTATCTATCATTTGCGGGGTTTACCTCTGTTTCCTTCTGAAGTGACATGAGAGATGCAACTAGAGACTTTGCATTTGGTCTCTCACGAGCTTCATATTGTAAACAACGAGAAGCCAAACGAACCAACTCAGTTCCATCATCCTTTGAAAAGTGACCCTCTAAGGCAGAATCCATCAACATCAAAAAGTTTTTGCCACGAATCAGGTCAAGTGCCTGCAAATGAAGAGAAGTGAATGCTGAGAACATCAAATTTTTGTACTGCATTTAGTGGTACATCAAACATCAAATATTTGCACTTCATTAATGTCCATTCTGCATGAACATTAAAGATTTGGCACAGATGTTACCACTGAGAAGTACTATTTTGCAACTTGAAATAGATCTGAGTAACTAACTAATTGATAATATGACTACTATACTAGAAGATGCTGAAGAGTATAGAACACTGTCCTTTCTATTAACTCTTTGAATATTGGTAAAAAAAGCCCAAATTGGAGTTCAACATACCAAATATACTATTCCTTAACTTTTCAGTAGTTCAACACACACACACACACACACACACACACACACACACACATATATATGATAGTATATACCACAAGCTGAATGTGTATTCTTAATTATATCAGCCATTAACATTCTTGTCCAAAATCAATGGTCTGAAGATCACATATGAAGTTACAGTTTGTTCTGGACTAAACTATTGAAGAAAAACTTACATGGCTTGGGGGAATATGTTTACCACTCAAGAGATCTAGCAACAGTGTTCCAAAACTGTAAACCACGCTCTCTTGTGTCACTCTACCTGCGTATAAACCGAAATGTACAATAGAACATCTGTCACATGCCAATATATGCAAACTGATCCCACATATGTTTCCCTCACCATGCTTCCAATTTGAGAGAGAGATCATAAAAAGAAGGGTTATCCTTAGGGTAGGGAAACAAGAAAAAAAAATTGTAAGTTGTCTTTTACAAGATGAGTTTGAACATAAATTTCCCATATAACAAAGCCAATATTTACATTCCTAAAACTGAAAAAAGCATTAATCAACTTTTTTTATACTTTTCTCTTCTAATCTTATTCCAACTTATTTGCAAAAGTGGATGTAAAATTAAATGCAGGCCCTCTTTATGATGCAATAAATAAAGGTTCTGTCTTAAGAGACAGGGAAATTGGAATATTATTAATAGG
>JAVKPL010006801.1:0-27373 GCA_032173675.1 Gastrolobium villosum
TGTTTTGAGAGTAATTTTTACAAAACAACTATTTTCAAGCGCACACACTCATTTTGGCTTATGCGGTTATCTCCTTAATCCACATATACTACAACAATTTTATCCAGCAACAACTTATCCACCTTCATGTGAAAACTCACTATAAATATAGAGTTAAACATCATATATATGCTCTCTACAATTGTAATTCTTATTTGTTATTATTATGCGCACTCACTCCTTATCGCTTTTGCTGCTGTCTCCTCTGTACTCCACATATCCAACAGCAACTTTAAGAGGTAAACAATATAACTTCAGCATTTGCACTACCAACAAGATTTATGAAGAAATCGACGAGCCTATTTCTCATATGAATTTCTTGAACCTTATGAAGGAAATGCTAGCATTTTCCAATGAACCTAATCACAATAAATTCTAATTAATTACAATCAATCCTAATTAATAAGAAATAAAAAATGGAAAAATATTTGAATTTAAATTTTGATTTTATACAAATATATATATATATATATATATATATATAAATATATATATATATATATATGAAATTTGACACCAAATCCCAACCGTTGATTTTCGCCAATCAACGGTTATCATTTATTGGGAGTTACACTTATTAATTAATCATTAATTGCCAATAAATGATAACCGTTGATTTGTGGAAATCAACGGTTAGGATTTGTAAAAGAGGTTTTATAATTGGCCCAAGCCTGTCTCATTTTATAAGTGGGCTGGGCCAGACCAGGCCAAAAGTAGGCCGGGCCAGAGGCCCCTAACGGGTAGCCTGGCCCATTTACATCCCTATATATATGTATGTGTCCATGCAATTGAATTTATACCGTTGTGTGAACATCATAAGTGGCACATAATCTTTGCACATTCAAATACATTCATTCCTTGTGAGATCACTCTTTCTCCAATATTGTTAGCATCCTTACCGTTGCAGCTTTCAAACAGACTTCATGGTCTGTTTTTCTTTTTTCTTTCTTTTTAGCAGAGTCACATTTGTATTGTATGGATTCCAAGATTTTATCTTTGTGAATGCGTAGTTTGGAATTTTCACGTAATAGTTTTGTCTCTTTCTTTTATTAAAAAAACAAGTCTTTCTTGTTTTGGTGGAATTTCTGGTTTTTTGTTTTTTTTTTAACTTGTAACTAAAAATTAGGTAGCTTTTCTTTTTCCTTTCTTTTTAGCAGAGTCACATTTGTATTGTATGGATTCCAAGATTTTATCTTTGTGAATGTGTAGTTTGGAATTTTCACTAATAATTTGTCGGGGTTATTGAATTATATGGGGAATTTCAAGAATCTTATGGTTTGTCTCTTTTTTAAAAAAACAAGTCTTTCTTGTTTTGGTGGAATTTGTGGTTTTTGGTTTTTTTATTTTTTTTTAAACTTGTACTTAAAAATTATGTAGTTTTTCTTTTTCCTTTCTTTTTAGCAGAGTCACATTTGTATGGTATGGATTCCAAGATTTTATCTTTGTGAATGTGTAGTTTGGAATTTTCACGTAATAGTTTTGTCGGGGTTATTGAATTATATGGGGAATTTCAAGAATCTTACGGTTTGTCTCTTTCTTTTATTAAAAAAAACAAGTCTTTCTTTTTCTGGTGGAATTTCAGGTTTTTGGTTTTTTTTTTTTTTTTTTTTTTTTAAAAAAACTTGTACTTAAAAATTAGGTAGTTTTTCTTTTTCCTTTCTTTTTAGCAGAGTCACATTTGTATTGTATGGATTCCAAGATTTTATCTTTGTGAATGTGTAGTTTGGAATTTTCACGTAATAGTTTTGTCGGGGTTATTGAATTATATGGGGAATTTCAAGAATCTTACGGTTTGTCTCTTTCTTTTATTAAAAAAACAAGTCTTTCTTGTTTTTTTTTTTTTAAACTTGTACTTAAAAATTAGGTAGATTTTAATTTTCCTTTCTTTTTAGCAGAGTCATATTTGTATTGTATGGATTCCAAGATTTTATCTTTGTGAATGTGTAGTTTGGAATTTTCTCGTAATAGTTTTGTCGGGGTTATTGAATTATATGGGGAATTTCAAGAATCTTACGGTTTGTCTCTTTCTTTTATTAAAAAAAAAAACAAGTCTTTCTTGTTTTGGTGGAATTTCTGGTTTTTGGTTTTTTTTTTTTTTAAAAAAAAAAACTTCTACTTAAAAATTAGGTAGTTTTTCTTTTTCCTTTCTTTTTAGCAGAGTCACATTTGTATTGTATGGATTCCAAGATTTTATCTTTGTGAATGTGTAGTTTGGAATTTTCACGTAATAGTTTTGTCGGGGTTATTGAATTATATGGGGAATTTCAAGAATGTTACGGTTTGTCTCTTTCTTTTATTAAAAAAACAAGACTTTCTTGTTTTTGATTTTTTTTTTTAAGTTGTACTTAAAAATTAGGTAGATTTTCATTTTCCTTTCTTTTTAGCAGAGTCATATTTGTATTGTATGGATTCCAAGATTTTATCTTTGTGAATGTGTAGTTTGGAATTTTCACGTAATAGTTTTGTCGGGGTTATTGAATTATATGGGGAATTTCAAGAATCTTACGGTTTGTCTCTTTCTTTTATTAAAAAAACAAGTCTTTCTTGTTTTTGGGTTTTTTTTTTTAAACTTGTACTTAAAAATTAGGTAGATTTTCTTTTTCCTTTCTTTTTAGCAGAGTCATATTTGTATTGTATGGATTCCAAGATTTTATCTTTGTGAATGTGTAGTTTGGAATTTTCACGTAATAGTTTTGTCGGGGTTATTGAATTATATGGGGAATTTCCAGAATCTTACGGTTTGTCTCTTTCTTTTATTAAAAAAACAAGTCTTTCTTGTTTTTGGGTTTTTTTTTTTAAACTTGTACTTAAAAATTAGGTAGATTTTCTTTTTCCTTTCTTTTTAGACAAGAAAAAATAGCTAAGCATGACTTAGCTATGACTCACCAACCTGATCACAATCATAAGAATAAACCTAATCACAATCATAAGAATGACTCAGCTATGACTCACCGAATCTAATCACAATTAATTCTAATTAATTACAATCAATCCTAATTAATAAGAAATAAAAAATGGAAAAATATTTGAATTTAAATTCTGATTTTCTACAAATATATATATATATATATATATATATATATATATATATATTTGAAATTTGACACCAAATCCCAACCGTTGATTTTCGCCAATCAACGGTTATCATTTATTGGGAGTTACACTTATTAATTAATCATTAATTGCCAATAAATGATAATGTTGATTTGCGGAAATTAACGGTTAGGATTTGTAAAAGAGGTTTTATAATTGGCCCAAGCCTGTCTCATTTTGTAAGTGGGCTGGGCCAGACCAGGCCAAAAGTAGGCCGGGCCAGAGGCCCCTGATGGGTAGCCTGACCCATTTACACCCCTATATATATGTATGTGTCCATGCAATTGAATTTATACCGTTGTGTGAACATCATAAGTGGCACATAATCTTTGCACATTCAAATACATTCATTCCTTGTGAGATCACTCTTTCTCCAATATTGTTAGCATCCTTACCGTTGCAGCTTTCAAACAGACTCCATGGTCTGTTTTTCTTTTTTCTTTCTTTTTAGCAGAGTCACATTTGTATTGTATGGATTCCAAGATTTCATCTTTGTGAATGTGTAGTTTGGAATTTTCACGTAATAGTTTTGTCTCTTTCTTTTATTAAAAAAACAAGTCTTTCTTGATTTGGTGGAATTTCTGGTTTTTGGTTTTTTTTGTTTAAACTTGTACTTAAAGATTAGGTAGATTTTCTTTTTCCTTTCTTTTTAGCAGAGTCACATTTGTATTGTATGGATTCCAAGATTTTATCTTTGTGAATGTGTAGTTTGGAATTTTCACATAATAGATTTGTCGGGGTTATTGAATTATATGGGGAATTTCAAGAATCTTATGGTTTGTCTCTTCCTTTTATTAAAAAAACAAGTCTTTCTTGTTTTGGTGGAATTTGTGGTTTTTGGTTTTTTTATTTTTTTTAAAACTTGTACTTAAAAATTATGTAGTTTTTCTTTTTCCTTTCTTTTTAGCAGAGTCACATTTGTATGGTATGGATTCCAAGATTTTATCTTTGTGAATGTGTAGTTTGGAATTTTCACGTAATAGTTTTGTCGGGGTTATTGAATTATATGGGGAATTTCAAGAATCTTACGGTTTGTCTCTTTCTTTTATTAAAAAAAAAGTCTTTCTTGTTTTGGTGGAATTTCTGGTTTTTGGTTTTTTTTTTCTTAAAAAACTTGTACTTAAAAATTAGGTAGTTTTTCTTTTTCCTTTCTTTTTAGCATAGTCACATTTGTATTATATGGATTCCAAGATTTTATCTTTGTGAATGTGTAGTTTGGAATTTTCACGTAATAGTTTTGTGTTATTGAATTATATGGGGAATTTCAAGAATCTTACGGTTTGTCTCTTTCTTTTATTAAAAAAAAAACAAGTCTTTCTTAATTTGGTGGAATTTCTGGTTTTTGGTTTTTTTTTTTTAAGCTTGTACTAAAAAATCAAGTTTATTGTGAATTCTGAATTACGATAAATAATGCATGAACGATCAAAGGGGAAAGAAAAGGGTTTCAGGAGTTAGATCTTTCTACTTTTCTTTTTTATATATTTAAAAACTAAGGACATCGAAGAAGTGATTGTTTTTTTTTTTGGATAAAGGGAAAGCAAAGAAACAAAGGAAAATTAGAGCATTACAGCCCTGGGCCAAACAGTGCCCCTACAATCACTAAGAACTCTATCTCTACAATCAGTGGGAATATCCCTCAAGATAATGATATCCCAGCAGCCTTGTTTATGGCCTTGATTTGCTAGCCAATCCGCAACACTGTTGCCTTCCCTGTATGTGTGGGAGAGCTTGATCTCCCAGCTCCTACTTAGGAGCTCCTGGATCCTTCCAATAATAGCAGCTAGAGGATGGTTAGGGTTGCTGCCTTTTTCAATGAACTCCAAGGCCACTTTTGAGTCACTTTCAAGCTGAATTTTCCTAAAGTTTTCCTTCCAAGCAATTGTTAACCCAGTAAGGATCCCCCAGAGTTCAGCTTTGACTGACGTACCGAATCCAAGATTCTTAGTAAATCCTAATCTCCATCTACCATCTTCATCTCTGAAAACCCCTCCACATCCTGTATTAATCCCTCCATTAGTGCTTGATCCATCCACGTTCAGTTTGATCCAGCCTGGGGTAGGTCTTAACCAATTAATTTGAAGTTCCACTTTCTGTCTAGGTTGGATACCAGCCTTTGATAAGCTCAGTTGTGCTTCCTTGAAGTTGTTCATGTAAACTTTTGCACTCCTCACAATTGCGGCGTCGGAGATGCTTTTATTGGAGAAGACAAAAGTGTTCCTATCACTCCAAAGCATCCAACAGATTATGCCAAACAAGAGGGGCCAATCAGCGTTCCCCTGAGTTTTAGAATGAGGGGAGAGATTAAGGTTTAGCCAGTTAATTAAATTCCCTGCAGCAAAAACTGACCAGCTGTAAGGAAGGGGAAGCTTCTTCCAAATTGCAGTAGCCCATCTGCAATCTCTAAAAACATGGATGTTGGTCTCAGCAAAAGAATGACATCTCGGGCAAAGGTCCGAGCTAGCCATATGCCTCTGCACCCTGCGGTTGTTGGTAAGTAGGTTTTCTCCCATAAGAAGCCATAAAATTTTTTTTATCCTTTGGGGCCCTTCCCAACTCCAAATGAGGTTCCAGTTGAGATGTGGGCAGTGAGAGGAATTATCTTCCAAGGCTTTGTATGCAGTACTGATAGAGAAGGAGCCGTCATTTGAGTTTAGCCAAATAGCTTTATCACTGCCATTTAAGGGAGATGGGGGCAGAATGCCTGCTATGGCATTAGCTGCCTCTGGAGAAACAAGATGCTCGAACAATTGCCAGTTCCAAGAATCGTCATTGCCCCTAAGATCCCCAACTTTCCAGTCAAGGGCAGCAGCAGGTACATCTTGGGAAGCAACATCAATGAGAGGGTAGAAACCAGGAACCCAGTTATCATGCCAAAAGAGAGTATTCCTACCATCTCCAATCATGATTCTAGTGTTTTTTATAACCAGGGGCCAGACTTTTGAAACTCCTCTCCAAAGATTAGAGGCATTCTGGACAGGTTTAAGATAAGGAATCATGTTGTTCTCCAACTTGTATTTACTTCTAAGAACTCTAGCCCATAGGGACTCGGGATTGGTGATGATGCCATGACCAATTTTCATAATGAAAGCCTGATTAAGTTGTTTCATGTTCCTCATCCCTAAACCCCCTTCAGTCTTTGGCCTGCAGATGGAATTCCAGGGAAGAGCATGAACTTTCCTAACACCTTGACTAGATCCCCAGATGAATCCCCTTGTCTTTTTCTCTAACTCATCGCAGGTGCCAATTGGCAGAGAGGAAGTTTGCATGGTGTAAGTAGGAAGGGCTGCCATAACAGTCTTGGCCAGGGTGACCCGGCCTGCCATAGCTAGAGAAGACTGGTTCCAGGAATTGAGTCTTTTATTTGCCTTGTCTAAGATGAACTTGAAGGTTTTTTTCCCCACTCTATGGTGATGAATGGGGATCCCCAAATATTTTCCTAGGTCAGCAGTGGGATCCACACCTAACTCCTGGCTGATTTACCTCACTCTGTTATGATTAACATTCTTAGAGAAGAAGACTTTTGTTTTGCTCTTGTTAACTTTCTGCCCAGAAGCTTCGCAGAAATGATTTAGAACATTATTTACCACAGTAGCTTGGTCCAGAGAGGCCTCACAACACAGGAGAAGGTCATCTGCAAAGAAGAGATGAGAAATGGGAGGGGCATGCTTGCAAAGCCTTATGGGTTTCCACATCTCCTGTGAGGTTGCTTGAGATATGAGGTGAGCTAATCTCTCCATGCAGAGAACAAAAAGGTAAGGGGATAGGGGGTCCCCCTGTCTTAGACCCCTTGTAGGTTTGAAGTCCTCTGTTCTTTCACCATTCCATAAAATGTTCATAGAGCTAGAGTTGACACAGCACATGATAAGACTTGTGAGTTCACTGGGAAGCCCGAGATCCAGGAGGGTATCATGAAGGAAAGTCCAGTCTATCCGGTCATAAGCCTTTTCAAGGTCAACTTTGATCACCATCCACCCTTTCTGACCCTTCTTTCCTCTCATGGAATGGATCATCTCCTGTGCTATGATGATGTTATCAGCACTCAGTCTCCCTCTAACAAAGCTGCATTGGTTTGGCATGACCAGGTAAGACATGTAGCTCTTAAGCCTATTGGCTATAATCTTTGTGATAAGTTTATAAATCACGTTACAGAGACTTATGGGTCTGAATTCAGCAATGGTCTCTGGATTATCCACCTTGGGAATCAGACAAATGAGAGTATGATTGATGCTAGCAACCCTTGCTGGATCGGAGAAGATATCAAGGGTGAGAGAGACAACAGAGTCCTTGATATTATTCCAGTTGGATTGAAAGAAGAGAGCATTTAGGCCATCAGCTCCTGGGGCCTTGTGGGGATTCATGCTAAAAACTGTTCTTCTAATCTCTTCTTCCACAGGTAGCATGTTAAGAGCAGACAAAGTACTCTCATTAAGCTTAGGGAAGGCTCCTTGGATGATGAATTTTTGTTTCAAAGGACAGTCTTCACGATACAGGTTTTGAAAAAAGTTCAAGGCCAAGGCTTGCAAGGAGGGGGGGTCATCAATCCATTCTCCAATGGCATTTTTTAAACACTTGATCTTATTTCTCCTTCTTCTAATGATAGTAGAAGTGTGAAAAAACCTGGTGTTCTTGTCCCCAAAATTAAGCCAGTCCCTCCTAGCTCTCTGAAACCAGCAAAGCTCCTCCCTGATATAAATTGAGTTGAGTTGATGCCAAAGATCCTTATGGAGAGCTTCCAGGGTGCTGTCAGGACCTTTATCAAGCTCTTCATCAATACCTCTAAGTCTAGCCTGGATTCTTCTTTTCATTTTCAGCATCTCAAGGAAGGTAGAATAGTGCCAAGCCGAGGCTGTTTGCTGGAAAGAAGCAATGGCAGAGTTCCAATCCACATTTCTGGCCCAACTAGAAGTAACAATATTATCAAATTCCTCATGCAACAGCCAAGCATCCAGAAATTTGAAGGGTTTAGTTCCTCTGCTAGTATTCAACTGAACATGCTCCCCCAAAATGATGGGTCTATGGTCAGACCCATTAAAGTGATGGTGAGTGACAGTTCTTTCCGGGAAGAGATGAAGCCATTCCTCATTAGAGACTGCTCTGTCTAGTCTTTCCAGAAGATTCCCCCTTTTCCAAGTAAAATTAGGGCCATTAAACCCCAGATCTTCCAAATCACAGCAGTCCAGACAGTCTTGGAACTCTTGGATAGAATTCCAAGCAGCCACACTTCCACCTTTCTTTTCGGAGGGGCTAAGGTAGGCATTGAAGTCCCCCATGAGAAACCAAGGGCCAGAGGTCAAATTCTTTAATCTCTCCAGGTCTTTCCATAAAATAGTTCTTTCCATTCTCCTAGGGCTGCCATAAATGGCAGTGAAGAATTCCACCTGAGCAGGATCTTTCCAAGATAGCTTAGTGTGCACGAATTGGTGATCAGCTTCGAGGATATTCACCTCTACTTCATTTTTATTCCACAAAAGGCAGATACCTCCTGAGAATCCAATCGGGTCTTTGTGGTATTGGCTGTCAAAACCCAATTTTTTATAGATCTTATCAGCCTTCCTACCACCAATCCTAGTTTCTATCAAAACCAGCAGCTGAATACGGTTAGCTGCAACAAAATCTTTTAGGAGTGCAGAGAGGCCTTTCTTCCCTACTCCTCTAACGTTCCAAGTGCACACTATCATCAGGAAACTAATAAAGGGAGTGTGGGCAGGGAAGCAAGGCAATTAGAGCCTGTCGGAGTAAACTTGAACCACCCCCTCCATGTTGGATATGTCCTCCAAAGGGTTTCTATTGGCCAGAGCAGATTGATGCCAACGCATCAGTTCCAGGCTGTCAGGGTGTTTCTCTTCATCTTGATTTGAGGGGTTATGAGGTATCATAGCCAAAGGTGAAGGAAGAATCTCCTTATTGCAAGGAGATTGATTGGGGAAAGCACCTTGGATAACAGGGACACAGGCTGCAGGTTCTGTTTGGGAAGCAATGGTGCCACGGCCTTGTTTATGTGGTATAGGTGGATTGGTTCCTTTCTTGTGTTTCGGGTTTGAAGACAGGCTTCCTTTACCTTGTTTGTTAGGTCTCTCAGTGGATCTCACCTTAATGACCTCATTTCTATTAGGAAATGACTCAACAGACTGTTTACCTTTGGGATCTTTGATGGTATGCTTTAGGATGCCACCACCCTTCCCCTTTGACTCAGGGGTGTCCTCAGATAACTGTGATGTTTCCTTATCTTCCATACTGATCACAGCAAACCGAGATCCTCCTCCTCCTGCTGGGTTAATAGCTAGGTTCTCATTCTTTGTTTTCTGAGGGACAGGGGTAGTTACGAGATTGTGAGGGGTCATCTCTTGGTTTTTTCCCTCTGTTAAATTTCTGAACAATCATCCAGCTTCCACGATCTTGGGATTCCACTTCCTTCTGTTTCTGGACTAGGGGCACTACTACCCTGTTCTGTGTTACTGTAGGGGGTACCTCTTGCGTGTCAGGTATAGTGATATTTCTTGGGCATGAGTCATGCTTGTGGCCATATTCACCACAGTTGAAACATATGAGATGTAGCCCTTCATAAGCAACCGGAAAGATTCTGTCTGCAATTCTAAATTTGGCTATAAAACCTTTCTTCAGATCAATTTCTACACAGACCCTAGCAAATTTAGCCCTCTCTGTGAATTCATCAATACCAGACTCTCCTAGTCTAATAGAGTTTCTATCAATTTTGATAGTTCTGCCAAATAGGTTGCCAATATTTCTAAGGTGTTTAGATTTATAGAACTCAAGGGGCAAACCTGGGATCCGGATCCAAACAGCCAGCTTCCTCACACTGTCATCATATGGGTTGAACATTGGACGCCATTTCTGCACCGTGACATAGTGATCCGCCACTATCCAGGGTCCCTCCTCCAAGATATGCTTGTAGTCCTGCTCATCCCACAGCCTTACTAGGTAGAAGTCATTGTCCAGGTCCACAAACTCATATGGGCCTCTGATACTCCAAACTTTTCGAAGGCGATTGATCAGGAAACGCATTCCTATCTTCTTGCCAAGAAGTTTGAATATCAAGGCATTCCTCCATTCTTTACAGTCTTCCTTGTGTTCTTCGCTGGGTATTTGGTATGTAGGACAGAGGGGGTCCTCCTTCCAGCCTTCCGATCTTCCTTCCAAAGCCTCTTCAAAAGCATCGTTTTTCTTCTGATGGGCTATCCAGTCTTCGTCATCACTCTCAACATAGACTCCTCCCCCATTTAGGTTTTGGTTCAGGAGCGAGTCCTTGTACAACACAAGCTTCCTCTTTTCTGGCTCCATATCCTTACTACTGGGTTCCCCCAAATCTTGGACGGAGTTGATTGGCGATTTCTCCAGAATCGCTTCCTCTTGGACACCCGCTTCGCCCAACTGCATGTGTTCATCCATCACCGCATCTTGGATTTCGAGACCCTTTGGTTTCTTTGTGCTACGCTTCAGGTTGTCGTCTTCTTCCTTCGAGGCAGGTCTTGTTTCTCCCATGGAAAGAGGGAGGAAGGGAAAACCTAGCAGAGAGAATTGTTAAATCGGTCTAATAGTGCATTCTTTCTATCATGAATAAAACAGATAAGATAGCATCACAGGTCAGAAGTGATTGTTTCTACAACACGTTTCATTTTATATATTTACAAAGCATCAAATTTTCTAAAATGAACGGAAGCTTGGATGTTCATTATCGTAAGTATCATGATACATAAATGAACATACGAATGTGGAAATATCAGAATTTGTGTTGGGACTCTAATTTTGGTGATAGTGATAATATTTTAACATTTTATATTGAACCTGAGTGCTTTTCAAAACTGGGATGGTTTGAATGATTTAGTCTGGTTTTGAGCCATTGCATTATTCAAAAGATTCAGTGAATTCCCTCAATCTCATAGTTGAATGTTGCAACCATATCAATTTTGTATCTCTTAACACTTCCCTTAATCTTGTAGTTGAATGTTGCAACCATATCAATTTATGCACTCTTTGATGTTTGAATGTTTATTTACAGAGTAAGAATTCTCAAAATAAGAGTAAAAGTTGCTGGAAAGATACATCTTACAGAGATAGCAGTATGAGCCAGTTCAATTCCAATGAACATGTTCCTCGTCATGGTGGGGGTGTCCACTCTTCTGGACCAGCATGGTGTGAAATTTGCGAGGTTGTGTTGAATAGTCACAAAATTATGGAAGTGCATAAGAATGGAAAGAGACATCGAGGATTGTTGAAACTACACGAGGAATCTAAGAGAATCTTTTTTTCAAATGGACAACAGATGCCAAATTCTCAAATGAATTCTGTTGTTCAACCTAAGCCGGTTCTTAAATCTGAGAAACTTGGATGCCTGGTAGAAAATGTGAGTTCTGAAGCTACTGCTGCCAAGCACAAGAGTTACCTAGGGAAAGATATTGGGAAAACCAGTGATAACTTTGGTGCACAAGGTCACGGTTTCAAGCGTAAGAGTGAAGGAGCCACAGGAGGAAAATACATGAAGACAAATAATGGGATAAGAAAACCAATGGATTCATCAAAACCTGCTGCTGAAGCTCTGTCAAGTTATGTAGAATCTATTGTCCAAGTATCTGCTAGAGTTATGGATAAATTTGGTGCACAAGGACATGGTTTCAAGCGTAAGAGTGAAGGAGCCACAGGAGGAAAATACATGAAGACAAATAATGGGATAAGAAAACCAATGTATTCATCAAAACCTGCTGCTGAAGCTCTGTCAAGTTATGTAGAATCTATTGTCCAAGTACCTGCTAGAGTTATGGATAAATTTGGTGCACAAGGACATGGTTTCAAGCGTAAGAGTGAAGGAGGTGAAGGAGCCACAGGAGGAAAATACATGAAGACAAATAATGGGATAAGAAAACCAATGTATTCATCAAAACCTGCTGCTGAAGCTCTGGCAAGTTATGTAGAATCTGTTATCCAAGAACCTGCTAGAGTTAGGGACAAATACTTGAAAACAAATACTTTGATAAGAAAACCAATGGATTCATCAAACCTTGGTGTCAATGCTCTGTCAAATCATGCTGGACCTATAGTTCAAGTCCCCGCAGTAGCACCACCATCAGGGGCTGTGGCTTCTCAGATAAAGGCGCCAACACCTACACCTGTAGTAGGATCAAGTTTCGAGCTACAGATTCAACATGTCTCAGCCTCAGAGACACAAGTGTCAGAATGCAAAAATCATCATCAGATTCAAAATCCCACTTTGGAAACAAATGTACAGCCACAATCAATCTTTGTGGAGTTGAATGCCCCTGCAATTTCTAATATTAGGACTCAAACTGAAGATGTGAGTTCTAATATTAATCAAATAGCAATAGCACCACCAAAAGAGCCAATGGCATCTCCGGTATTGGCATCAGAACCAGTAGTGGGATCAAGTTTTGAATCACATACTGAAACAGAACCCCACGGATCAGAAGCCATAGCACATTATGAGAGCCAAAATCCTACTGACAAATCAAATAATCAACTGCTATCATCTGCCTGGATGGAGTATGGCCCTTCAGCTTCTGCTATTAACACCCAAACTATAAATAATCAACTGCTATCAGTAGTGGAATCAAGTTTTGAATCACATACTGAAACAGAACCCCACGGATCAGAAGCCATAACACATTATGAGAGCCAAAATCCTACTGACAACTCAAATAATCAACTGCTATCATCTTCCTGGATGGAGTATGGCCCTTCAGCTTCTGCTATTAACACCCCAACTACAGATGGAAGTTCTAAAGCTGAAGAAACTCAATTGTCTCAGGTATTTCACATCATTTGCTAATTTTCAATGTAACTATCAAAGAATACAGTGGTAGTTTCTCAAGAGATCTAGTTACTAATTTGATTATAATCTTATTCAGTATTACTGTGATAGGCATGAATCTGCTTAACCTATCCTTTTTGGCTAATTTAGATTTTTCAATTGAATGAACCAACTATTCTACTAGTGGTTGGTCTAACTTCAAAGAATAATTGTTGATTGAATGAAACTGTTTTGTTTATTGGCATGTCTTGTCTTCCTTAAATGAGACAAACATGATAAAAATTTGAAATGAGAAAAAGAAAGAATTTGAAATGTTTTGATTTTGGCCATGTCTTTTTGTCAACAATACATAACTCAAAAGCTTATGATTAGCAGCTTTTGGAGTTGTACATCTGCTTTTATGATCCATTGCAGTAAAACTCTTTACACGTTGCAGGAATCTGTTTCTCCTACTTGTGGCGATGAGGGCTTTCCAGAGTTGTTGGATTTTTGTGAAACGTGTCAGGTTTATGCTGTTCATAGGTACTTACTATTTACTCTTTCTATCTATTTGCTTTGATGAACTTGTACCAAGTTTTTATCATCACACTTGACTGAAGATGCTCCTACTTCTAATGCCTTCTGGACATTCTTTATTTTTCCATTATAAGTATTAAAGGTGGGAGAATTATAGTTGATGATTCCAAAGAATATGAAATGTTACAGAAGATCATTGCCAATTCTGGTCAAATGATCAGGAACAATTAAGTTTTTAGGATTCCAATTATTTCCTTATATAGTTAGGCTTTTCGTGTTCTGTAATTTGACAGATCCTATTATGATTTTTTAGGTACCAAATTTGGGTCTTAAAATCATGGGTTAGGAAGCCAATGCTTGTATATATTGTAGCTCCCTATTGCATTGGAAATTAGAGAATTCCATCGTCTCATCCGTTATATCCTTATTTCTTTTTCAAGCAAAAATATGATTTTAGATTATGGTAAAAGTTCTTAAAAAATATAATGTAGAAGGTTTTCATCATCATATTACCCGCAGATGCCCCTATTTTTTATTTCCACGTGGACATTCTTTTAAATTTCTATTGGTATTGACTGTGCTTATTAATACCTCGAACCTTTTTCTTCTGAGTTGATGCACAATACAATTTGTATTAATACCATGAACTTCCTTTTTGGCATCAGAAACGTAGAGTTTCTATTGAATTTGGTTCACAGCATCTTCTAAACCAGAAGATTATGCATTTTATAAGATTTGTAGTTTCACATTCTTGATGCATATTGGCCTTATTCTCCTCAACTTACTCTTTTCAGGTATTGTTTAGAATCTTTAGATGGGCCTGTGGATTATACTGGTGAAGTCACTTGGTTCTGTGAGAATTGTAATGCAAAGGTAGTAGACTCATCTTCTCATGATCAAAGTAAAGCCAGAATAGAGGTAACAAATTGCATTGAGAAAGTAAGGAAAAACAAACAACACAAAGCTGATTCTAGTGAGGGCCATGTGACTATTACTGAACCACAGCCTATTGCTGATCCAGTGTGGAGGTAAGAAATTTGTTTTTGCTACCTCCATTTGGAGTTGGTGATATTTCTAGCTTCTGTGGTGAATCATTGTCTAAAGTTGAATTTTATGGCTAATAGGGGAAGCTTGTACTTCTGCGGTCAAAGTACTGATATTTTCAATGGACTTCTGGCCCATTTGTCCAATTTAGCATGCCCCCAAGTCCAAGAGGAAGCAAGACTTCTCCCTGAGGTGCTTCGTGTGGACGTGCTTGAAAGATCTGAAGTATGGCCAAAGTATTTCAAGGAAAGTGGACCAAATGAGGAGAGCATTGCTCTTTATTTCTTTCCTGAGAATGAAAGGTGATTTTTCTGATAAATTAACATATTCTTAATTAGAGCTGTTTGGATATAATTTTTTTCTACAAGAAGCTCCTTTTTCTCAAAATAAAAGTATTTTTAACTTTAAGTGTGCATTCAGCATACAACTTTGGAAAAAGAAAAGTCAGAAAAAAGCTAAACTGGTGTTTTTCTCAAAAAAAAAAAAACAATATTCCTGGTGTCTAAAAAAGGGCCAAAATAGCCTACCGAAAAAAAGCTATTCAAACCGCCCTTACTCTGCTCTCTCTCTTTAATTTAATATTGAACATTACATGCTTCTACAGCAATGAGAGGGCCTTTGACGAGCTGGTTGATGAGATTATTTACCATGACCTTATCATAAAAGCTGTGGTTAAAAATGGAGAGCTTTTAGTTTTTCCTTCTACAGTGCTCCCAATGAAACAATGGAGTGAGTTACATTTATTCTACTTCTTCAGTGCCACATTTAAATTTCACTGTTTGTAAAATAAAATTGTGTCTTAATTTTTGATTTACATGTTGTGCAGGATTTCAAGAAAAGAATTACTTGTGGGGACTCTTCAGAGAAAAGCAAACTTCTCCCTAGTCTAATACTTGTCATAACCATAGTTCCTCTAATACTTTTTAGGCCTAGTGGTGTGGTTCTGTTTCCAATGCACGGAACTCCTCTTTCCTCCTGTTTCCCTAGAATTCATTAATGTGTATCTTTTACTTAACGTTTTTTGAGAAAATATGGTAGCATGTTGAGAATTTTAGACTAGAGAGGATATGATCGATGGCGATGACAAGACAATGCCTAAATATGTGTTTTTTTTAATGATTTTACATTTTTACATTTTGTTTTGAGTTGATATATTTTTATTGATGATTACAAATATATCACTTTATTTTAGAGCCGTCAAAACGGGCCACCCTGACCCGTCCCGTTAGGCCCTAACCCGCACGGGTCAGGGCCAAAAAGCCTGCATATTAAACAGCCCGCACGGGCCAGAAAAGAGATGGTGCTGAATGAACTATTGAACTAAAGCTCGCCCTTGAATAATTTATACGAATGAAAGAAATGGGAAAATAGAGAAAAGTCAATTGAAGTCAAGGCCAATTTAGAGTTGTAGTCTTTGCTACTTTAGTCACTTGGTGGACTGGTCAGCATCATACAGCCGTGTAAAACCCGTTTTCTTAAACTCTTTCTTTTTTTATAACTTTTTAATTTTTTTATTTAAAAGTTATTTTAATTTTAATAATTCCCAACTTTGTCTATTAATTTAAATATAAGGAGGGATATTCTTATTACCAAAATGTTCTACTACCAACTTACTACCTATCTAATCACCATTGTATCAACATTTTCTCTTTTTTCAAATTTTTTTTAACATTCTTTCTCTTTGATTCAATGGTGATTAGATAGGTAGTAAGTTAGTAGTAAAAAAATTTGGTAGTAAGAATATCCTCCCTCTTTAATATATATATATATAGGGGTACAATTTCTCAAGCTGCGAGATAACTTTATCTCCGGTTACTAAATCATAATCGTACAAAGATGAATCAATGGTGATAAATGAAGAGAGAGAAAAAAGAAATCATAATCATTCAAAGGTGAATCAATAATTATAAGGAAATAAATAATTAAAACGACGTAGTTTTGGGATGACTGGAGATAAACTTATCTCAAGTAGCTTGAGAAATATTTTTCCCTATATATATTGAGAGACTGAATTATTTGACCTTCGTGTCAAATTAAAAATCTTGATACCAAATCTTAATAGTTGATTCATGCCGGTCCGATAACTATAATTTATTAGGATTAATAATTAATTGATAATTGTGACCCAATAAATTATAACAATTAATTTCACGAAAATAAAAGATTAAGATTTGATGTCAAATTTTTTAATTTGACGTTGGTGTCAAAAAATCCTGCCCATATATTCATATTCAGGGGAAGGATACGTTTATAAATTTTGCAAATTACACTATGTACTTTCGAGAGAAGATAATGTTCTCCCGGAAGTACATAATGTAGTTTGTAAGAGTTTATAAATAAAAAAATTTATAAATATAACCAACCCTCCCAAAATATTTATAGTGTAGACTTATTTAAAAGATTTGATCTACTCTTTACCCAAAAAATAAAATAAAATTTGATCTACTAATCTTTTAGAGTATTGAATTATTTAAAAAGTAAGCTTATTTATCTTAAGTTTTAATATAAAAAAGATCATCAAATACAGATTAAGTTGTTAAGAAGATTGTTACCCAAAAAAAAAAAAAAAAAGTTGTTAAGAAGATTAGACCAAATCAAAAGAAAAAAAAGGAAATAAGAAAAAACTTATAACGTCGAATAATTAGTCAAACTTAAATTTAAAATTACAAAATTAAACCAATCTATGTTTAAAAAGACTTAATCTAACCTAAACCATTTCCTTCTGGATATTTGAACTGCATACATTAATCACGTTCCTTAGTGTTTTGGTATCGCTACATGCTACAAAAATTATCACTAATGACTTCAAGAATGATGTGTCATAACAAATCGCAACGTAACATCCCCGTCTCGAGCCGGTTCAATTAACATACATATGATACAACAGAAACAGCGGAAGACTTATCATACGAAAATATGAGCTAACTTTTTCTTTTTCTTTTTACATTCTTATTCAGCGTAAACGGAAATCGGACAGAGTAACCTCTATAAATCGGACAATTGGGGATTTTCCAATCCCACTCCAAAGAGTTCCTGATAGACAGTTTCAACAATATTTATATCCAGAAGTACCAGTCATGCAATTATAATCAGATACCGATCCATGGGCGCATGCAACACTTGGCTCTGTGCCACTAATCTAACAGCATGCAATCCAAGACATAAGCATAACTGAATACTACATAATCATATCAACATGCCTGAATACAAAAATGTACATGCATCAAACTGAAGAACATGTACAGAACATATACAGGCCATATACAGAGTAAAAGATCAGGTATAATGATCCCCAAAATAACTGAAATCTAAACTACATCAACACACTCCAAAAAAGGTAGTAGCCTACCGCCACTAAAAATCCGGTCAGTCGAACGTCTCAGCCACGTGCCGCGTCTCTGCCTGCTGAGGGTTCACCGGCAGTCTGGGAACCTGAAATCATGTCCCCAAAGAGGGGTGAGATTACAAATCTCAATAAGCTCCAGGTTTATAGAGAATTCTCCATACCCCTGGCTCACTCCTGCATGAAAGTCAGATACAGAGTATACAGATACAACATAAAGTAGATATTATAACTGAGCAGAACATATAATCATATCATAACAGAGACGTGCGCCGTCATTTCCAAGGGATGGCCCCAAACGGAAATAGAGTAACTCAGAGGTGTACACTGTCAATCTCAGGCAAAACCCAAGAAGACATATGTGTACCAAAAGTCAATACAGAAATCATATCAGAACCAGTCTTATCATATCATATCATATCATGTCATATCATATCATATCATCAAATATCTCTATATGAATGCACCTATACAGAGTGTCTACACAGTCATATAGTCCAACCATAGTTCACTAACTATGGTGGAGCACTCAAGTAGGAAAAGACTCCTTAAACATAGAGCTTACCTCTTGAAGTTTTATCAATCTGCTTACTTGTGGCACAAGTTACTTATATTTCTTCAAGAGATTCCGATCCTTTTTAGTCTCTAGGTACACCTAGAGCAAGAATCCACAAATACAAATAAATAAAATGCTATAATGCCTAGATTTTCCATAAGGCATACATTTATCGCTTATCTTCATTTCTTTATATTTTTGCCAATCCTATGTCAATACACAAGTCTAGACCTCTTCATAACCGTTCTTTAATTTAATCAAACATTCTCTTAAGAATTTCAAACATAAATCATGCCATTTTACTTCAAAAGCCGCGGACATACCCTTTAGGGAATCAAGGTATTTTTCAACCATTTTTTTTTCTTCAAGTCATTTCACTTCTTAACTCATCAATTTTGTACAATGAATTACAACACATTTTATTAAAAATAAAATGTAACAAAATATACCCCTATACCACCCTCTAGGTCTAACACTACAAGGACATAGGCAAAGGCTCTTTTCTTTTTTCTTTTTTTTTTATTATTCTTTTTCTTCACTTACATGTAACTAACACATACAAATACATGTTTTCATAGGGTTCCAACATAATTTTTGGAACATAAAGCCCCTCCAAAGCCCCACAAGGCCGAACATAAGGGCATTTTACTTATTTAAGCTCTACCGGTTAATTCGCAAGACTGCGAATTTTCTGGCAGAACACACTGCTCATAACATAGTCATGATTACAGTCAAAATAATTGAAATTTCTCACTGAATCTAATTATGGCATTTAAATCCTTAAATTAAACCTCTAATTAAGATTTACCAATTGGGGTCATCATACCAGCTCTTAAAGTTAATGCATCATTATATACTAAATTAAAATATATTATTTTAAAAATAAACTTTAAAAATAACGCACGATATTGTTAATTTTTTTATTAATTTTAAATCTCAATTCCTATAAATTAATTAAATATATTTTTAATTAATATTTCTAAAATTAATCTAAATTAATTAATTACATTTATAATTTAAAAATTAAAATAATTTTTAATATGTATTCTTTAAATTTTACCTATATTTAAGAATACATATTTAAATTCTAGGATCAAGACTGTTCTTTTAACTTCCGCTTCAAAAAGAATTTGGCACATCAACCAAAACCATGTCGTCTCCCAGCATTTGCTTCCACGTTTTTTTTTTGAACATTTGCTTCCACGTTTTAGAATCGATTCATCCATGCTATTAAAATCGGCCCAACCCTATGGATCGAATCGATTGAACCGAGGACTGGATCATTAATCGATCTAGTTTAGTTAGTTAACGAGCTACGTATGTTACTCGGTCAAGAATTGATGGATCGGTCAAATATAGAATTCAATCGATGCTAACTGTAACAGCCCGTTACGTACCGGTATTGTTAACATTAATTATGATATTAAGCGCAGTTACAATCACAGCAGTTCATTTATAAAAATGAGAATAAACTTTTTCCGATTATTACGCGAACAGTAAAAGTATAAAAAGCGTAATAATAAAAAGCTGTGACCGTAACTGAAACACTAGCGGAAGACTTTCTTAACTATTTATACACTTTATTTTATTACCTACAAGAAACTAAGGGGTTCCCATAAACCCACTTAGCCAATTCCTCACTTTTACGTTTTTACCACTTAACTGGACTTGCTAATTGTTTTTCTACGAACACCAAAATAGAAATCCGAACTTAAACTCCAGGTCATTCTTTTTCCTTATTCAATTACCTTTCTAACAAGCTATCACACACTTGATTCCGAGCTCGTGAGCTCCGGTTATCGCCGTTTGAAGTTGGACAAACAACATTGTCTACCAACTCCGAAACAGTCTAAAAACGTCCAAACTTCACGGAATAAACTGCACCTAACCACAAGGACACTGCCTCTCAAAATTTTACACCATAAACTAGACACCTCAAACTTCGATTTGATATATCGTACGCTTAATTTGACCAAGTAACGAAGCGGGAATTAATTTCCCAACACAGACCCGAATCTGCCCACTGGTGCTGGCCAGAAACAGGGCAGTGTGTGACAACAGCCCCCATGGGCTGCGTACACCACCAATGAACCTAGGCTTTTGACACAACGTAGGGGACATCTTAAGCTTCAAAATGGCGTATGGCACGTCCCAATCGGACCACTATGGAGAGAGATACGCTCCTCCAAAGTTCACCCAAAAACTGCCAATTCTACAGAAAATTCGCCAGAGTTTCCTTTGTATTTCCAAGAATCCCCAAATTTTCATAACCTGTTTAACACTACTATTACACCTGAAATCCAGCAAAATCCAATGGGTGGCACACACAAGGTCCAACAACGCCTTGGGGCACTTACAACCCAATCCAATAAACACTTAAAACATAAACATTTTCATGCATAAACCATAATGCAAGTAATCATAAACCTACAATGGGCCTAAAGCCCTTCCATCACATTACATACATCCATGGTACATTTACAATACTAGATTACATTTACATTTCCAACTTTAACTTTAAACTACAAATATTTCATATTACAACATCACTTGCCAAATACATACATAACTAAAATGACATGAAACTAAACTTAGCCAAAATAACATGAACATAATGCTAATGGACTCCTCCTACATACATATACATGTTCATGCTCTAAGTCTAGCCTGGGCCAAATGGCCACCAAAAAGTACACTATACACCACCGCTCCACTCGTCATCACGCGGGCTTCTTGCCCGCTGCTCCGTGTCCACTGGTACATCCTGAAATAAATGCCCCGAGACGGGGTGAGATATACGGATATATCTCAGTAACCAAGAGGTTCTGGAGAAAACTCCACCCAATGGTTCACTTCGATGTATACAAATAGCATAAAAACAACACCACTGTTATAAAACGGGATAAAGCAAGGGATTTAGAGAAGGGGGGATATATCAGAACAACTACGACATGCGGGATGGTAGCTACCAATACCACGCCATGTCCTCGGCTATACGCCTATGGGTACTACCCCTGGCGTGTTCATAGAACAACCCACCAAGGTACCCCTTCCAACCATATACACCCGAGACAACCTAGTGTGCTCCTATCCGGATAACACACCACGACCCTGGGTCAACTGGAACTCCCTCTCGGAGACCTATCCAGTGGCAGTCCGGAAACACTTGCCCGAAGGCTAAAAATATCTACTGGCCAGAGATCTGGTACATAAGTACCCACTGTGATAATGCACATGCATGCTCATGCTGTTCTACACTACTCATACACACTTCCTACCATTGCCATCAACTAGCAAGGTGGAACACAAAAAGGGGAACAAGCCCCAGTACCAAGAGGTTACCTTTCTTTCTTTCTTTTTACTAAGCTCCGCAGACTCCACTTGCAGCGCTTAACAGGGAACGCCTACAAAGAGGACAATTCCCCCCAATTAGAACTTTGAATCCACTCATGAATTTCAACGTACATTTGTAAACCACAACACTTACCTCAATCCACTTGATCCAGGACCAAGGGCAATCCACTGTTTCACCGTTCCAAGTCTATGTCCACGTACGGCAACCTGTACAACCATGCACGACCGTCAGTTTCAGTCACAATACGTCGGAACGCAAAAACGTCAAATTTCCTCCTCCCCCCCCAAAGGTTCGGCCATACAAGGGTTAATTTAGGTTTTATTTTTCTAAATTTTCTTTCTCATTTTATTTCACTTACTTAGGTTACCCAAAGGCTAGTTCAATCGCCGTTTTACGGTTTTACGACTTTTTCGCATCGTTTTGTGAATTATTACACTTTAGGCACATTTTGCCACTTTCAACACTTATCATTTTTACATTGATTCTTCCACATGCCAATCACCACACAACCCATCTAATAACTTTTCCATCACACAACACAACACCAAAGTGTTCTAACACATCCATTTGCTCAATTGTACATAAATGGCCTAATCTTGGTTAGTCCAAACCAAGGATTTCCACTCAATTCCTATGGCCCACAACTCACATAATCACTTCCTAACATCATATAAGCACACTACAATTCACTATACCACACATTAACACAAAACTCAAAAATTCCATTTCATGCATCAATTTTTCCTAAGTTAAAAATCCATTTTTTTCGCTTAAAATTTTCATTGCATTTCTAGCATTAATACATCATTCTAAGACATTATCATCTAATAGACATTTTCCATTTGAGCTCTCTAACACCACATATCACAAAATCCCTCTTTAGGGTCCATAATCCAAATTCAAAAATCAACCAATGAAATGTTGAAATAACTTACCCAATTGCAAGGTATATGGCTCCTCCTAAGCATACTCCACCATTGGAGCATGAAAAAGCTTCATGAACTCACTTTCTCCCAAATTTTCGAATCTGAGTTTGGTGCAGATCTCCCCAAATACGCGGTTTCAAGGCTCAATAGTGGTACCAATGGGTTCAGAAGGTGTTTTCCATCAAGATTCAAGACAAGAATCGTTGAATTCGGTGGAGAAATGGCTAAGTTATGGCCAAAGGAAAAATTGCATGAAAATGGAGGGGAATGGGGCTGTTCTTGCGCACCAAGGAGAGAGAAAGTGAGGAAGGAGGTGATGAATAGTGCAATCTAGGTACTTTAAGTGATTTTAAGTGGGAACGGGTCCCACGCGATTTAACACTCATCCGAATTTCTCTCCGATTTCACTAAACGTCCGTAAATTCAAAACTTATTTAGAAATTCTAATTTTTAACATTAACTAATGTCCTTTAATTATACTCACTCAGATGAATCCGGAGCTTTCCGGTTGTTCGGGAAAAACACCGCATTAAGTGTAACAGCCCGTTACGTACCGGTATTGTTAACATTGATTATGATATTAAGCGCAGTTACAATCACAGTAATTGGGTTAATTAAATTACGGGTAAACTTTTTCCTTTTGTCATATTCCTTTTTATAAACATAACCGTTCTCCGTAATCAATTAAAACAACACTATAATTGTAAGTGCAATACGCGGAAGCATTCAGTTTACTAACATCACTAATCTTTCTTTTTACTCAACTCATTTAAACTCATCAACTTATTTTCATTTCTTACCATTTTCTAGCCCTTTACATAAGCTACGCGTGGTTTCAAACCACGAATCATTCGGAGTTCTACCCAACAAGTTATGCCCCTTTCTTTAAGTCAAGAAAAACCTGAATTTTCAAAAATTGCACTGTGGTAATCGATTACCAGTGGGTGGTAATCGATTACCACCTATCAAAAATGAGGCAGTAGCCAAATTTTGACCTCCTCTGCTCTGGTAATCGATTACCTCACATGGTAATCGATTACCAAGCCTCAGTAATCGATTACCAGTGAAGACAGTAGCCAATTTTCGTCCCCTGTTGCATGGTAATCGATTACCATGCTTGGGTAATCGATTACTATGCAGTAAAAGTGACAGATTACAGCATTTTAAGCCCAAGAAGGGTTGTGTAATCCATCCCTAACCTCTTAGTACTCCACACAACACTTAAACATACTATAATTTAGGCTCTAGGCCCTTCAAACATACATTTTCATTCAATTATGTATCATATACAAAGTCCTTAACATAATGGCCATTTTACATCAAATATGGTCCATTTTACAACATATTCACCAAGACTTCAATTACAATGAATGTGGCAATGGACAAGTCCCATGCTCACTCAAATATACAATATATTCTCATGTCCTACATATACATCATATTGAAGGATCTAACATGTATTCATGGGCTTACTAAGCATGGCATTTTCAACATGCATAGATTCATGACCTAAGTCTAAAGCATACATCATATGCAAGATGTGTCCCTATCCAATGCTCATCACATGGTGCCTCCAACATGCACCTCATGCTCCACTCTTCCAGGCTCAACCTGACCTGAAATGATGCCCCACAACACGGGGTGAGATATATAAATATATCTCAGTAAACCAAGGGCCCTGGAGGTTTCTCCACCCCATGGCTCACTCAATGTGCAAATACAACATCATATAATATGCATGTAATACAATATCACCCATCAACTGGAGACAACCCGAGAACATCCACTCATGGATTCATGTTCAAGGACTCCATCATATAACTCCCGAGACAGTCCTGGCGCCTCTCCCATGGTTGAGAAGACTCCATGGCAATACCCAACCGGAACTCCTCATGAGCCCTATCCGGCGGACGTCCCCGTTTGGATCATCCTGGCGCCGCTCCCAGAGTCGACTCCACGGCAAAATCCGACTGGCATTCTCACAAGGACGAACCCAGCGGATGTCCAAACTCCAACACACGTCAACTGGCCAGTGACCAAACAATTTTCATAAAATCAAGCAATATGCATACAAGCACACAATCACACAATGTCATAACCACATAATCCAACCACAACCCTCCACTAGGTGTGGTGGAGCACACAAGGGCTAAACCCCAGTTCCAAAGGTTACCTCAATATCGAGCCAATGCTCCAAACGTAAGCTCCAAGCTTACCCGCTTCCAAAGCGTCCATAAGAGGCAACCTAGATAATCCACAACATGATTATCAATCCATTTCCAAATCAAACATTAAATCTCAAATAATCATTCATTTTACTTCAATCTCTTTTATAGATCAATTCACCAATTATATCATGAATCACACATTCTTTCTTCTCATTCCATTTTACCACACTATCCTGTCATCCAATTAAACCTCATTTTCAATCATTCAACATCCACTACATCATTTTTATATCATTTTACCTCAATTTTCATCATAATTCGGATTCCTCCAACAAGGTATGCCCCAAGACTTTTCAATTCATTTTAACACTCATACTAATCATGTAATCATATTATCAACCTATACCAATGGTCCACCATTCAATTATTCAATTACATCACTTACCCATTTTCATGAAATCTTCACAATTTTTCCTAAGTTAAAAACCTAACTTTTTCACCAAAAATTAACATAGCATTTCTAGCTTTCATGCATCATTCTAAGGCATTTTCATCTAATAGCATTTTTCCATTTGAGCTCTCTATCATCACACATCTAGAATCAAAGGTTTGAACACATATTCATAGATCTAAGAAATCAACTATCAAAAGACCACAAATATACTTACAATGGGTAGTATGATCACCACCAAGGCTTCACTAAACCATTTGAAGCTCAAAACTCCAAGAAATCTCCAAACACTCACATGGGTCGGATCTGTTCTTGCTCAAAACGCGGCCAAAGAGATGGATTCAAGGCTTCTAAGTACTACCAATGGCTTTGGAAGGTTGTTTACGATAGATTTCAACACCAAAATCAAAGGATTTGGTGAAGAAATGAAGAATTGGTGAAGAGGAAGAGAAATGGCCATGTTCTTTGTAAACGGGAGGGGTTCACGGGTGAGGAAGAAGAAGAGGAGGAGAGAGAGCGTGAGGGTGAGGGGAAAAGTGAGGGAACTTAAGTGGGTTTTGATCCCACGGGTCCCACACGCGATCTAACTTTAATCCCGATAAAAATTCTGATCATATATTCTTAATCTACATATTTTTCCAGTCCATGTCATATTTTTCTTTCCTCAAAATATTGATAAAAATTTCACACTTATCGGTACACTCGTACCGCAGTATTTAATACTAAAAAAATCACTATTCATCAATTTTTCCCAAATTTGCCTATTCACTCAATTTTCCGCCCTGATTCCATTTCCAGCATTATTTTTGTCATATTAAATCTCTAACTCCATTTTTCATGCCTCGGTTTACGTTCTTTGACAAATTACCATTTTGCCCTTTTGCCCTTTTTGGCCATAATTTCTCTGATTTGCACTAAACCTTCCCTCTTAAACCCATATTCTATCACATAATTTCACATTTAATTTTTCGAGGTGTTATATTCACCCCACCTTTTAGGAATTTTGTCCGCAAAATCAACTATGCACATATGCTAGCTCGGGATACAGCCAGAGAATCTCAGTCTCCCGTACCCAAGAAGCTCCATCAGTGCGCGGACACCAAAATAAACATTTACATTTCCATCTTTTGGCTTTTCAGCCACATTTCACAATAGTCTTGCCTTTCAAAGGCCCAATGGGAGACCTCAAGTCCTTCCCAATCTCAATCTCAACCGGTGACACCACATGTGAACAACCGGAGCGCACCACACAGTTGTGCTCTTTTTCTGCTTTACCAAGCCAATTGCTTTTTATTTCTTTTCATTTTCATTTCACAAGTCCGGCTACCTAGCACATATAGCCCCTAATTTCTCTTGGCAGGTTTTCCTACCAAATTAACATATCAACCAATATACCCATAGGGTCATGCTACATCCTACTCAATCTGTGCCACACAGGCAACTATTACTTACTGGCACAATACAGCCACAATTTTCCTTCTCTGAATTTTATTCTTATGGAGTATCAACTCTTGTCATCAATCTTTTCCACATTTCTTATTCCACATTAAACACTATTATGGAATCTCGCAGCCTCTCAGTGCAACTCACCGAGTAATCATCCAGTTCACGCTCACTATACCTTTATTTTCTGAGGGACAATTCCCCATTTTTGGCACTTAGCCACAACTCGCAAATACCCATTTTTCTTTTCTCATGTTCTTAACCTATAACGTACCATTTCACCTCAACACTTATCTTTAACAAGCACTATCTCTGTGCTAAACTTTGGAATCCAACTTTACAGGTTTACCAACTCTCGCCAAAACACAACGGCGAATCACTTCCTCAAGAAATTTTATTGGTACATAATGGACCACACCTTACAATTCTTACCTTACATCGGTCCTTTCAAAGCTTTCGACCCTGAATTTACTCATTAATTTTCATACACTAGATCATACTTACAATTTCAACTAATCATCTCAAAACTTAACACATAATTCATCACTGATTTCCCCCATTAAAGGCAACATGCCCAAGATTTCCATTAACAATTTTCTTTAATTACTCTTCCGTACTCATGTATCAATTCCACATGTGTTTCATTCTATACATTTCT
>JAVKPL010006802.1:0-27753 GCA_032173675.1 Gastrolobium villosum
TACCAGATCTCTGGCCAGTAGATACTTTTAGCCTTCGGGCAAGTGTTTCCGGACTGCCACTGGATAGGTCTCCGAGAGGGAGTTCCAGTTGACCCAGGGTCGTGGTGTGTTATCCGGATAGGAGCACACTAGGTTTGTCTCGGGTGTATATGGTTGGAAGGGGTACCTTGGTGGGTTGTTCTCTGAACACGCCAGGGGTAGTACCCATAGGCGTATAGCCGAGGACATGGCGTGGTATTGGTAGCTACCATCCCGCATGTCATAGTTGTTTCTGATATTTCCCCCTTTCTCTAAATCCCTTGCTTTATCCCGTTTTATAACAGTGATGTTGTTTTATGTTATTTATATACATCGAAGTGAACCATTGGGCGGAGTTTTCTCCAGAACCTCTTGGTTACTGAGATATATCTGTATATCTCACCCCGTCTCGGGGCATTATTTCAGGATGTACTAGTGGATATGGAGCAGCGGGCAAGAAGCCCGCATGATGACGAGTGGAGCAGTGGTGTAAAGTTTAGATATCATGTCATTTTAGTTTATGGATTTATTTGGCAAGTGAAATGTAATATGTAAATAATTGTAGTTTGAAGTTAAAGTTGTAAATGTAAATGTAATCCAGTGTTGTAAATGTACCATGGATGTATGTAATATGATGGAAGGGCTTTAGGCCTATTGTAGGTTTATGATTATCTGCATTATGGTTTATGCATGAATTTGAATGTTAGTTATTAAAACTATAAAGGATTGAAAAGTAAACTGCTTATGTTTTAAGTGTATATTGGATTGGGTTGTAAGAGCCCCAAGGCGTTGTTGGACCTTGTGTGTGCCACCCATTGGATTTTGCTGGATTTCAGGTGTATTAGTGATGTTAAACAGATTATGCAAATTTGGGGATTATTGGAAATACAAAGGAAACTCTGGCGAATTTTCTGTAGAATTGGCAGTTTTTGGGTGAACTTTGGAGGAGCGTATCTCTCTCCATAGTGGTCCGATTGGGACGTTCCATACGCCATTTTGAAGCTTAAGATGTCCCCTACATTGTATCAAAATCTTGGGATTTTTAGTGAAGTACGAAGCCCTGTACAGGCAGGGGAAGTTTCTTCCCTGTTCTGGCCTGTACATGGGGTCTGTTTTTGGGTCTGTTTGGGAAATTTATTCCCGCTTCGTTACTTGGTCAAATTAAGCATACGATATATCAAATCGAAGTTTGAGGTGTCTAGTTTATGGTGTAAAAATTTGAGAGACAGTGGCTTGGCGGTTAGGTGCAGTTTATTCCGTGAAGATTGGAGGTTTTAGGCCGTTTTGGAGTTGGTTGGCAATGTTGTTAGTCCAACTTCAAACGACGATAACCGGAGCTCACAAACTCGGAATCAAGTGTGTGATAGCTTGTTAGAAAGGTAAGTGAATAAGGAAAAAAGATAACCTGAAGTTTAAGTTTGGATTTTATTTTGTGTTCGTAGAAAAACAAAGTAGCAAATCCGGTTAAGTGGTAAAAACGTAAAAAGTGAGGAATTGGCTAAGTGGGTTTATGGGAACCCCTTAGTATCTTGTATGTGATAAAATAAAGTGTATAAATAGTTAAGAAAGTCTTCCGCTAGTGTTTCAGTTACGATCACAGCGTTTTATTATTACGCTTTTTATATTTTTACTGTTCGCGTAATAATCGGAAAAAGTTTATTCTCATTTTTATAAATGAATTGCTGTGATTGTAACTGCGCTTAATATCATAATTAATGTTAACAATACCGGTACGTAACGGGCTGTTACAGCTTGACTCGGTGCCTGATGAGATGCGCCTGATGCTTGACCTGGTGGCGGACGAGGTGCACCCGGTGCCTGACGCGGTGCACCCGATGATAGACTACACTAAAAATTGACCAAAACAAATGCAGAAACACTATCAAATAAGTTGGAGGAACTCAAAAATCGTGGGAGCCCCACACACAAAGCCTTGGTAGTTGCATACAAGGCAAGGTTCCTATAGGTTAGGGGGAGCATGCATATTTAGATCATTGAAAAAATTCACCATGAAATCCAATGAAACTTGGAGGGGATGTTGGATATATTTAAGTATGGACGCCTGCAAAAAAACCAGCTCAAAATTCAATGCCGGGGTATGCTTTTCCATTTTTTCGGATTTTCTCAATTCTCACTTGTTTAGGGATTGATAAAAAATATTCTGGGCCCCAAAAAAGTGGTCTAAACGATGGAATTTGGCAAAAATGGGGTGGAGGTAACGATTCTCTAGATAGTCTTTGATCGGATGGCCACCCCCGATTTTGGTGCACCACTGCTCATTCTGGTGCACCACGGCTCATTGCGGTGCACCGCGGCTCATTCCGGTGCACTGCGACAAACCCATTGTGCACGACGGCTAATTCGGGTGCACCACGGCTCATTCTGGTGCACAGCGGCTAACCCATGGTGCACCACGGCTCATTCTGGTGCACCTCGGCTAGCCCATGGTGCACCATAGCTCATTCTTTTGCACCGCGGCTATCCCCCATGGTGCACCACGGCTCATTCTGGTGCACCGAGGCTAGCCAATGGTCCACCACGCCTCATTCTGGTGCACCGCAGCTAGCCCATGGTGCACCACGGCTCATTCTGGTGCACTGCAGCTCATTCTGGTTCACCGCGGCTTGCCCATGGTGCACCACGACTCATTCTGGTGCACCGCGGCTAGCCCATGGTGAACCACGGCTCATTCTGGTGCTCCCCTGCTCATTCTGGTGCACCGCGGCTAGCCCATGGTGCACCACAACTCATTCTAGTGCACTGCGGCTAGCCCATGGTGCACCACGGCTCATTCTGGTGCACCGCGGCAAGCCCAAGGTGCACCACGGCTAATTCTGGTGCACCGCGGCTAGCCCATGGTGCACCACGGCTCATTCTGGTGCACCGCGGCTCATTCTGGTGCACCGCGGCTCATTCTGGTGCGTCGCGGCTAGTCCATGGTGCACCACGGCTCATTGTGGTGCATCGCGGCTCATTCCGGTGCACCGCGACTAACCCATGGTGCACGACGGCTAATTCGGGTGCACCACGGCTCATTCTGGTGCACCGCGGCTAACCCATGGTGCACCACGGCTCATTCTGGTGCACCTCGGCTAGCCCATGGTGCACCACAGCTCATTCTTTTGCACCGCGGCTATCCCATGGTGCACCACGGCTCATTCTGGTGCACCGCGACTAGCCAATGGTCCTCCACGCCTCAATCTGGTGCACTGCGGCTAGCCCATGGTGCACCATGGCTCATTCTGGTGCACTGCGGCTCATTCTGGTGCACCGCGGCTTGCCCATGGTGCACCACGACTCATTCTGGTGCACCGCGACTAGCCCATGGTGAACCACGGCTCATTCTGGTGCTCCCCTGCTCATTCTGGTGCACCGCGGCTAGCCCATGGTTCACCACGACACATTCTAGTGCACTTCTGGTGCACCGCGGCTAGCCTATGGTGCACCGCGGCTCATTCTGGTGCACCGCCGCTAGCCCATGGTGCACCCATCGTGCACCGTGGCTAGCCCAGGGTGCACCATGGCTAGCCCATGGTGCACCGCGGCTCATTCCAGTGCACCGCGGCTAGCCCATGGTGCACCATGGCTCATTCTGGTGAACCTCGACTCATTCTAGTGCACAACGGCTAGCCCACGGAGCTCTAAGGCTCATTCTGGTGCACCGCGGCTAGCCCATGGTGCACCACGACTCATTCTGGTGCACCGCAGCTCATTCTGGTGCACCATTGCTCATTTTGGTGCACCGTTGCTCATTCTGGTGCACCATTGCAACAAAACACCCCCATAAATTTTAAATGTAATCATCTCGATTGTGCACCGCAACTAGCCCATGGTGCACCACGGCTCATTCTGTTGCACTGCGGCTCATTCTGGTACACCGCGGCTCATTCTGGTGCACCGCTGCTTGCCCATGGTGCACCACGCCTCATTCTGGTGCACCGCGGCTAGCCCATGGTGAACCACGGCTCATTCTGGTGCTCCCCGGCTCAGTCTGGTGCACTGCGGCTAGCCCATGGTGCACCACGGCTCATTCTGGTGCACAACGGCTAGCCCACGAAGCACCAAGGCTAATTTTGGTGCACCGCGGCTAGCCCATGGTGCACCACGACTCATTCTGGTGCACCGCGGCTCATTTTGGTGCACCCCGGCACATTCTGGTGCAATGCGGCTAGCCCATGGTGCACCACGGCTCATTCAGGTACACCATAGCTCATTCTCGTGCACTGCGGCTAGCCCATGGTGCACCCCGGCTTATTCTGGTGCACCGTGGCTAGCCCATAGTGCACAACGGCTCATTCTGGTGCACCATAGCTCATTCTGGTGGACCGCGGCTAGCCCATGGTGCACCATGACTCAATGATGGTGCACCGCGGCTCATTCTGGTGCATGCGGCTAGCCCATTGTGCACCACGGCTCATTGCGGTGCACCACGGCTCATTCTGGAGCACCGCGGCTAACCCATGGTGCACGACGGCTCTTTCTGCTGCACCGCGGCTCATTTTTGTGCACCTCGGCTAGCCCATGGTGCACCACGACTCATTTTGGGGCACCGCGGCTATCCCAGGGTCCCCCACGGCTCATTCTGGTGCACCATGGCTAGCCAGTAGTCGACCACGCCTCATTTTTGTGCACCGCGGCTAGCCCATGATGCACCCCGGCTCATTGTGGTGCACTGCGGCTCTTTCTGGTGCACCCGATGATAGACTACACTAAAATTTAACCAAAACAAATGTAGAAACACTATCAAATGGGTTTGAGGAACTCAAAAATCGTGAGAGCACCACACACAAGCTCTTGCAAATCAAAATTTGATGCCTGGGTACGATTTTCCATTTTTTCGGATTTTCTCAAATTACGCCTCTTGAAAAACTAATATTAAATTAATCCCATGGAGAAAAATCATGAAACTTTGAGAACAGTAAGATATGGTTTTTCCAAGCATGTATGCAAAAAATCAGACTAAAATTCAATTTCTAGGTCCGATTTTGGACTTCTTCCTCCTCGCAAAAAAGGAGTCTAGTTGTGCAAAACTGGTAACTGCATATAAGGCTATTATATGGGGGGAGGAGGGATAGGCTCCAAAAATTTATTAAAAAACAATCCTACCATGAAATCCAATGAAACTTGGAGGGGATGTTAGATATATTTAAGCTTGGATGCTTGCAAAAAACCAGATCAAAATTCGATGCCTAGGTACGATTTTCCATTTTTTTGGATTTTCTCAAATCACGCCTCTTGAAAAATTAATATTAAATTAATCCCATCTAGAAAAATCATGAGACTTTGGGAACAGTAAGATATGGTTTTTACAAGAATGCATGCAAAAAATCAGACCAAAATTTAATTTCTAGGTCCGAATTTGGGCTTCTTCCACCTCAGAAAAAAGGTATCTACTCGTGCAAAACTGGCAACTGCATAAAAGGCTATTATAGGGGGAAGCAGCTGTCTGCCTTCCCACGCCTGCGGTGGGCTGTGTAGGGGCACCATAGGGGCTCTCCCTAGAGCTCGTGCAAGCCTTACCATGCTTGTGGGTCCTAGGTATTGTGTACATCACCGAGGGAGGTGGGTTAGGCCTTTGACGCCTGCTAGGAGCAACGTCGTGCGCACTAATGTCCCGCTGTGTTGAGGTTGAGTTCCTACGACAATGTCGCGTGGCTCGTTCAGCCGTCGACGATGCAAGAGCAATGGATCCCGGGGCATCCCACGTGGGTGCTTGATTCTTTTCGCATCCACAACCGAACGTCGCCCATTCGGTGCGTCCCTCTCGATTCCTGATGCCCTGGGGACACAATTGCGATGACTGCCGAGTTGCCTGAGTGGGACGTGTTTCGGGGGAATTCCTTCTCAATGCGCTCGGGCCCATGTTCTGTTGCATTAGGTCGAATTCCCATAATAACTTGATGATGATTTAGCATCGTTGATGCATGTGCGGCGGTTCATTTTGGGGACTTACCCCGGTCCGTGCTGTTATTGCCTTACGTGCATCGTTGATCTTGTGGATGCACTCGGATGAATCACGACTGAACAAGTTGTGAAAGGAATTGATGGCGGAGCGGGCTGGTTCTTGATGGTATCGATCATGCCTAGCGAGATGGACATGCGCTACCGGATGCTTCCATCGCGCGCATGCCGTCAAAAGAAATTGTTTTTGTGAAGTTTTCGACGGAAAATGGATTCCGACGAAGATTTTTGTCGGAAAATGAATTCCGTCGAAAATGGATGAATAAATTAAATGAAAAAGAAATTGATTTTGTGAAGTTTTTCGACGGAAAAATAATTCCGTCGAAAACGGATGAATAAGATAAATGGAAAAGAAATTCATATTGTCAAGTTTTTTGACGGAAAATGGATGAATGAAATAAATGCAAGATAAATTGATTTTGTGAAGTTTTCGACGAAAAATGGATTCCGTTGAAGATTTTTGACGGAAAATGAATTCCGTCGAAAATGGATGAATAAAATAAATGCAAAAGAAATTGATTTTGTGAAGTTTTTCGACGAAAAATGGATTCCGATGAAAACGGATGAATAGAATAAATGCAAAAGAAAATGGTTTTGTGGAGTTTTTCGAGGGAAAATGGATTCCGACGATGATTTTTGACGGAAAATGTATTCCGTCGAAAATGGATGAATAAAATAAATGCAAAAGAAATTGATTTTGTGTTGTTTTTCAAAGGAAAATGGATTCCGTTGAAAACGGATGAATAAAATAAATGGAAAAGAAATTGATTTTGTGAAGTTTTTCGACTGTAAACAGGAAATCAGTCGAAGATTTTTGACGGAAAACCAATTCCGTCAAAAAAGGATGAATAAAATAAATTGGAAAATAATTTGATTTTGTAAAGTTTTTCGGAGGAAAAGGGATTTCGTCGAAAACGGATGAATAAAATAAATGCAAAAGAAATTGATTTTATGAAGTTTTTCGACGGAAAACGGATTCCGTCGAAAATGGATGAGTAAAATAAATGCAAAAGAAATTGATTTTGTGAAGTTTTTCGACGGAAAGTGGATTCCGTCGATGATTTTTGACGTAAAATGAATTTCGTCGAAAATGGATGAATAAAATAAATACAAAATAAATTGATTTTGTGAAGTTTTTTGACGGAAAATGGATTCCGTCGAAAATGGATGAATAAAATAAATTCAAAAGAAATTGTTTTTGCGAAGTTTTTTGACAGAAAACGGATTCCGTCGAAAATGGATGAATAAAATAAATGCAAAAGAAAATGATTTTGTGATGTTTTCGATGGAAAATGGATTCCGTTGAAGATTTTTGATGGAAAATGTATTCCGCCGAAAACGAATGAATAAAATAAATGCAAAAGAAATTGATTTTGTGAAGTTTTTCGACGAAAATGGATTCCGTCGAAGATTTTTGACAGAAAATGAATTCCGTCGAAAATGGATGAATAAAATAAATGCAAAAGAAATTGATTTTGTGAAGTTTTTCGACAGAAAATGGATTCCGTCGAAGATTTTTGACGGAAAATGAATTCCGTCGAAAATGGATGAATAAAATAAATGCAAAAGAAATAGATTTTGTGAAGTTTTTCGACGGAAAATTGATTCCGTAGAAGATTTTTGACGGAAAATGGATTCCGTCGAAGATATTTGACAGAAAATGAATTCCGTCGAAAATGGATGAATAAAAGAAATGCAAAAGAAATTGATTTTGTGAAGTTTTTTGACGGGAAATGAATTCCGTCGAAAATGGATTCCGTCGAAGATTTTTGACCGAAAATGAATTCCGTCGAAAATGGATGAATAAAATAAATGCAAAAGAAATTGATTTTGTGAAGTTTTTTGATGGAAAATGGATTCCGTCGAAAATAAATGAATAAAATAAATGCAAAAGAAATCGATTTTGTGAAGTTTTTCGATGGAAAATTGATTCCGTAGAAGATTTTTGACAGAAAATGGATTCCGTCGAAGATATTTGACAGAAAATGAATTCCGTCGAAAATGGATGAATAAAATAAATGGAAAAAAAATTGATATTGTGAAGTTTTTCGACGAAAAAGGAAATCAGTCGAAGATTTTTGACGGAAAACGAATTCCGTCGAAAACGGATGAATAAAATAAATTTTAAAATAATTTGATTTTGTAAAGTTTTTCGGAGGAAAATGGATTCCATCGAAAACGGATGAATAAAATAAATGCAAAAGAAATTGATTTTGTCAAATTTTTCGACGGAAAACGGATTTTGTCGAAGATTTTTGACGGAAAATGAATTCCGTCGAAAATGGATGAATAAAATACACGCAAAAGAAATTAATTTTGTGAAGTTTTTCACACGGAAAATGGATTCCGTCGAAAATGGATGAATAAAATAAATGCAAAAGAAATTGATATTGTGAAATTTTTTGATGGAAAACGGATTCCGTCGAAAATGGACGAATAAAATAAATGCAAAAGAAATTGATTTTATGAAGTTTTTCGACGAAAAATGGATTCCGTCGAAGATTTTTGACGAAAAATGTATTCCGTCGAAAACGGAAGATTAAAATAAATGCAAAAGAAATTGATTTTGTGAAGTTTTCGACGGAAAAGGGATTCCGTCGAAAACGGATGAATAAAATAAATGCAAAAGAAATTGATTTTGTGAAGTTTTTCGACGTAAAATGGATTCCGTAGAACATTTTTGACGGAAAATGGATTCCGTCGAAGATTTTTGACGTAAAATGAATTCCATCGAAAACGAATGAATAAAATAAATGCAAAAGAAATTGATTTTGTGAAGTTTTTCGATGGAAAATGGATTCCGTCGAAGATTTTGGACCGAAAATGAATTTCGTCGAAAATGGATGAATAAAATAAATGCAAAAGAAATTGATTTTGTGAAGTTTTTCGACGGAAAACGGATTCCGTCGAAAATCGATGAATAAAATAAATGCAAAAGATATTGATTTTGTGTTGTTTTTCGAAGCAAAATGGATTCCGTTGAAAACAGATGAATAAAATAAATGCAAATGAAATTGATTTTGTGAAGTTGTTCGACGGAAAAGGAAATCCGTCGAAGATTTTTTACGGAGAATGAAATTCGTCGAAAACGGATGAATAAAATTAATGCAAAAGAAATTGATTTTGTGAAGTTTTTTGACGGGAAATGAATTCCGTCGAAAATGGATTCCGTCGAAGATTTTTGACAGAAAATGAATTCCGTCGAAAATGGATGAATAAAATAAATGCAAAAGAAATTGATTTTGTGAAGTTTTTCGACGGAAAATGGATTCCGTCGAAAATGGATGAATAAAATAAATGCAAAAGACATTGATTTTGTGTTGTTTTTTGAAGTAAAATGGATTCCGTTGAAAATGGATGAATAAAATAAATGCAAAAGAAATTGATTTTATGAAGTTTTTCGACGGAAAACGGATTCCGTCGAAAATGGATGAGTAAAATAAATGCAAAAGAAATTGATTTTGTGAAGTTTTTCGACGGAAAGTGGATTCCGTCGATGATTTTTGACGTAAAATGAATTTCGTCGAAAATGGATGAATAAAATAAATACAAAATAAATTGATTTTGTGAAGTTTTTTGACGGAAAATGGATTCCGTCGAAAATGGATGAATAAAATAAATTCAAAAGAAATTGTTTTTGCGAAGTTTTTTGACAGAAAACGGATTCCGTCGAAAATGGATGAATAAAATAAATGCAAAAGAAAATGATTTTGTGATGTTTTCGATGGAAAATGGATTCCGTCGAAGATTTTTGATGGAAAATGTATTCCGCCGAAAACGAATGAATAAAATAAATGCAAAAGAAATTGATTTTGTGAAGTTTTTCGACGAAAATGGATTCCGTCGAAGATTTTTGACAGAAAATGAATTCCGTCGAAAATGGATGAATAAAATAAATGCAAAAGAAATTGATTTTGTGAAGTTTTTCGACAGAAAATGGATTCCGTCGAAAATAGATGAATAAAATAAATGCAAAAGAAATAGATTTTGTGAAGTTTTTCGACGGAAAATTGATTCCGTAGAAGATTTTTGACGGAAAATGGATTCCGTCGAAGATATTTCACAGAAAATGAATTCCGTCGAAAATGGATGAATAAAAGAAATGCAAAAGAAATTGATTTTGTGAAGTTTTTTGACGGGAAATGAATTCCGTCGAAAATGGATTCCGTCGAAGATTTTTGACAGAAAATGAATTCCGTCGAAAATGGATGAATAAAATAAATGCAAAAGAAATTGATTTTGTGAAGTTTTTCGACGGAAAATGGATTCCGTCGAAAATAAATGAATAAAATAAATGCAAAAGAAATCGATTTTGTGAAGTTTTTCGATGGAAAATTGATTCCGTAGAAGATTTTTGACGGAAAATGGATTCCGTCGAAGATATTTGACAGAAAATGAATTCCGTCGAAAATGGATGAATAAAATAAATGGAAAAAAAATTGATATTGTGAAGTTTTTCGACGAAAAAGGAAATCAGTCGAAGATTTTTGACGGAAAACGAATTCAGTCGAAAACTGATGAATAAAATAAATTTTAAAATAATTTGATTTTGTAAAGTTTTTCGGAGGAAAATGGATTCCATCGAAAACGGATGAATAAAATAAATGCAAAAGAAATTGATTTTGTCAAATTTTTCGACGGAAAACGGATTCTGTCGAAGATTTTTGACGGAAAATGAATTCCGTCGAAAATGGATGAATAAAATACACGCAAAAGAAATTAATTTTGTGAAGTTTTTCACACGGAAAATGGATTCCGTCGAAAATGGATGAATAAAATAAATGCAAAAGAAATTGATATTGTGAAATTTTTTGATGGAAAACGGATTCCGTCGAAAATGGACGAATAAAATAAATGCAAAAGAAATTGATTTTATGAAGTTTTTCGACGAAAAATGGATTCCGTCGAAGATTTTTGACGAAAAATGTATTCCGTCGAAAACGGAAGATTAAAATAAATGCAAAAGAAATTGATTTTGTGAAGTTTTCGACGGAAAACAAATTCCGTCGAAAATGGATGAATAAAATAAATGCAAAAGAAATTGATTTTGTGAAGTTTTTCGACGTAAAATGGATTCCATAGAACATTTTTGACGGAAAATGGATTCCGTCGAAGATTTTTGACGGAAAATGAATTCCATCGAAAACGAATGAATAAAATAAATGCAAAAGAAATTGATTTTGTGAAGTTTTTCGATGGAAAATGGATTCCGTCGAAGATTTTGGACCGAAAATGAATTTCGTCGAAAATGGATGAATAAAATAAATGCAAAAGAAATTGATTTTGTGAAGTTTTTCGACGGAAAACGGATTCCGTCGAAAATCGATGAATAAAATAAATGCAAAAGATATTGATTTTGTGTTGTTTTTCGAAGCAAAATGGATTCCGTTGAAAACAGATGAATAAAATAAATGCAAATGAAATTGATTTTGTGAAGTTGTTCGATGAAAAAGGAAATCCGTCGAAGATTTTTTACGGAAAATGAATTCCGTCGAAAATGGATGAATAAAATAAATGCAAAAGAAATTGATTTTGTGAAGTTTTTTGACGGGAAATGAATTCCGTCGAAAATGGATTCCGTCGAAGATTTTTGACAGAAAATGAATTCCGTCGAAAATGGATGAATAAAATAAATGCAAAAGAAATTGATTTTGTGAAGTTTTTCGACGGAAAATGGATTCCGTCGAAAATGGATGAATAAAATAAATGCAAAAGACATTGATTTTGTGTTGTTTTTTGAAGTAAAATGGATTCCGTTGAAAATGGATGAATAAAATAAATGCAAATGAAATTGATTTTTTGAAGTTTTTCGACGGAAAATGGATTCCTTAGAAGATTTTTGATGGAAAACGGATTCTGACGAAAATGAATGAATAAAATAATAGCAAAAGAATTTAATTTTTGTGTTGTTTTTCGAAGGAAAATGGATTCCGTTGAAAACGGATGAATAAAATAAATGCAAAAGAAATTGTTTTTGTGAAGTTTTTCGACGAAAAAGGAAATCCGTCTAGATGCCCCGGATGCTTGACTTGGTGCCCCATGAGGTGCACCTGCCTGCCTTCCCACACTCGCGTTGGGCTGTGCACCTGGTGCCCGACGAGATGCCCCGGTTGCTTGACTTGGTGCCCCATGAGGTGCGCCTGGTTCACCTTATGCTTGACTCGGTGCCTGACGAGATGCGCCTGATGCTTGACCTGGTGTCGGACGAGGTGCACCCGGTGCCTGACGCGGTGCACCCGATGATAGACTACACTAAAAATTGACCAAAACAAATGCAGAAACACTATCAAATAAGTTGGAGGAACTCAAAAATCGTGGGAGCACCACACACAAAGCCTTGGTAGTTGCATACAAGGCAAGGTTCCTATAGGTTAGAGGGAGCATGCATACTCAGATCAATGAAAAAATTCCCCATGAAATTCAATGAAACTTGGAGGGGATGTTGGATATATTTAAGTATGGACGCCTGCAAAAAAAACCAGCTCAAAATTCAATGCCGGGGTATGCTTTTCCATTTTTTCGGATTTTCTCAATTTTCACTTATTTAGGGATTGATAAAAAATATTCTGGGCCCCGAAAAAGTGGTCTAAACGATGGAATTTGGCAAAAATGGGGTGGAGGTAACGATTCTCTGGTTAGTCTTTGATCGGATGGGCACCCTCGATTTTGGTGCACCACTGCTCATTCTGGTGCACCACGGCTCATTGCGGTGCACCGCGGCTCATTCCGGTGCACCGCGACAAACCCATTGTGCACGACGGCTAATTCGAGTGCACCACAACTCATTCTGGTGCACAGCGGCTAACACATGGTGCACCACGACTCATTCTGGTGCACCTCGGCTAGCCCATGGTGCACCATAGCTCATTCTTTTGCACCGCGGCTATCGCATGGTGCACCACGGCTCATTCTGGTGCACCGCGGCTAGCCAATGGTCCACCACGCCTCATTCTGGTGCACCGTAGCTAGCCCATGGTGCACCACGGCTCATTCTGGTGCACTGCAGCTCATTCTGGTGCACCGCGGCTTGCCCATGGTGCACCACGACTCATTCTGGTGCACCGTGGCTAGCCCATGGTGAACCACGGCTCATTCTGGTGCTCCCCTGCTCATTCTGGTGCACCGCGGCTAGCCCATGGTGAACCACGACTCATTCTGGTGCACCGCGGCTAGCCCATGGTGCACCACGGCTCATTCTGGTGCACCGCGGCTAGCCCATGGTGCACCACGGCTCATTCTGGTGCACCGCGGCTAGCCCATGGTGCACCACGGCTCATTCTGGTGCACCGCGGCTAGCCCATGGTGCACCACGGCTCATTCTGGTGCACCGCCGCTAGCCCATGGTGCACCACGGATTATTGTGGTGTACGACGGCTCATTCTGGGGCATGGCGGCTAGTCCATGGTGCACCACGGCTCATTCTGGTGCACCGCGGCTCATTCTGGTGCGTCGCGGCTAGTCCATGGTGCACCACGGCTCATTGTGGTGCATCGCGGCTCATTCCGGTGCACCGCGACTAACCCATGGTGCACGACGGCTAATTCGGGTGCACCACGGCTCATTCTGGTGCACCGCGGCTAACCCATGGTGCACCACGGCTCATTCTGGTGCACCTCGGCTAGCCCATGGTGCACCACAGCTGATTCTTTTGCACCGCGGCTATCCCAATGGTCCACCACGCCTCATTTTGGTGCACCGCGGCTAGCCCATGGTGCACCACGGCTCATTCTGGTGCACTACGGCTCATTCTGGTGCACCGCGGCTTGCCCATGGTGCACCGCGACTCATTCTAGTGCACCGCGGCTAGCCCATGGTGAACCACGGCTCATTCTGGTGCTCCCCGGCTCATTCTGGTGCACCGCGGCTAGCCCATGGTGCACCACGACTCATTCTAGTGCACTGCGGCTAGCCCATGGTGCACCACGGCTCATTCTGGTGCACTGCGGCTAGCCCATGGTGCACCACGGCTCATTCCGGTGAACCACGGCTCGTTCTGGTGCACAGCGTGAAAGTAAACTGGCCTTTGAAGGCCGATGCATGTAAGGTGTAAAAAAAAATTTTTACTGCGGAACATACATGCACACATAGGTTCATGCTTTAAGACAGCATGATGTTACCTTGTTTTTGGCCTGATAAGTCAGGGAGATCAGATGTCAGGCTTGAAGGGTTCAAACCCTCTAATGGTGATCCACACCACCGTTCGTCAATGATGCAAGAACCCTTTCTTGAAAGCCACCAGATGAACACCACAATGAAGCTTGCTATGCGCACAAGTGGTGAAGGTGGAGGCTAGGTATTCTGTTTGGAAAGGTGTAGTGAACTACCCAACAGAATGGTGCATAGATGGAGGAGAGTTGGCTAGGTTTTCACAAAACCCTAAGGTGAGGAACAAGTGTTATATGCACACTTGGAGAGGAGGAGGGATTTTAAATTATTCAAAATGAAAACAAAATTTCAAAACCATTTGAAATTTGCGCATGGATTAGGGAGGATAAGGTGGAGCTGTTGCAAAACAAATTTTGCCAACAACCTCCAATCTTATCCACATGAAATTAAGTTCAAAATAATTTAAATTTAAATTCATAAACTATCATATAGTATATACTTTTCATGCGCATAATTCAGCCCTAGAAAGGGTCCAAATATATTGAGTAGTTGCATTCAAAATTTGAATCAACTCACCCACTGATTCCCTCAACCACCAAATCTGAATGGAGGTTTGTTTTAAGTGATAAGATGACATTCTTATCACTTAAACTTGCGCACCAAACAGCCAAGGAAGTGCTTCCAAAGATGCTTCTTGATCCAAGGAATATGCTCCAATCAGATCCTGTCTTATCCTTTTGTTATGAAACAACTTTTCAAAACCAATTCAAATTCGAATTCAAACACTTGGATTCAAACGTTCAAACATTCAAATTCAAAATTAAATTTCAAATTTCAAATTCAAAATTCGAATTTCAAAATTCAAATCCAAATTCAAATTTCAAAATTCAAATTTCAAATTTCAAATTTCAAATTCAAAATTCGAATTTCGAAATTCAAATTCTAAATTCAAATTTCAAAATTCAAATTTCAAATTCAAAATTCGAAATTCAAATATTTGATTATTAATTTAACTAATTAAATTAATTAGTAATGGCTTGGACTATCCAAGCCCATTACTAAGCTCCATGCACCACCCATCCATTTAGGTGGGCTTCCAAACAGCTTCTTGGGCTAACAACCATTATTAGGCTCAATACCTTTAAAGCTAGTCCATCATGACTACAAGGTGTTAGTGTGTGACCCATTAGGTCCAACTTAGCTTCTGACATAACTGGGCTTGGGCCCAACAAGCCCACAACCCAATTAATGACAACACAGAGCACTAGCAATGCTTTGTTGCCCCAGAACTAGTCAGATTAATGACTTCATCAACCTATTGCACATATTTGGTTACCGTATGTATTTCCCTTCGTCTCGGTTATCTTCCCATTAACCTAGGGTAAGGAAATGTATCAACCCCTGCGATTTAGGGTAAGCTTTATTCGAAATAGGGAATCTTCAATTTACTGACTCTAAAGGCAGATCATCTCATGATCTCTTTTACTATGCATAGATTCCCGAGTCCCTGTAAATGTCATCCCGATTTCTCCGGTTTACAGATAACCTAATCTCTCACAGAGATTTGACGAATTCCTTCAGCTTATTACCCTAGCCCTGTGCCCTTTAAGGACACGCCCAATAGTATACCTATGAGTCTCCATGTTTCAGGCAGACGAGGCATACAATCAAAACATGCCTTCAAGAACACAGTCTAGGTAATAACTTCTGGTCTAAGGAAAGACATACCCAAACATAAAGAGATTACTCTAATGACACTATCTGTGAGATTTCCTCATAGAGTCTCTTTTTGGGTCTGTTCAGTGCGAGCTATACTCTTATAGGTCCACCCACGACTTTAGCTAAGATATCTCCATATCTGCAGCTCATGAGGTCTTTACCTTGTATCCATATACAAGTAGATAAGTCGTACTAGTCTTTACTCGAGATCACTGATCCCCAAACTCAGTGTCTCTAGACTAGGAACATATAATTAGGAATAGACATGCAATATCCTTGAATCCTCATGATCGTGATCTCATCACAGATACTCAAGAGATACCTGTTCTATTCCAAGGGGTTTATCCAGTTCGTTCATATAATATTAACAGTAATATCGAGACACAATATGAAACTGAATAAATAGTGCTTTCATTTATTTGCGACAAACAAAGTTCTACATCTAGTGTCCTTTATTTAATCAAAAGATTGTCTCTAGGACACCCATATGCTAACATGCTCCCACTTGGCCTAGAGCCAATCAGACCTAAGTCGTATGCCCAAAGCCTCATAATGACTATCATGTTTTCTCTGAGAAATAGCCTTTGTCAGAGAATCGGCCAGGTTATCGTCTGTGGGAACATAATCCATTTTTACATCATTCCTATCAATGATTTCTCTAATCAAATGATATCTGCGGAGCACGTGTTTAGATCTTTGATGAGACCTAGGTTCCTTTGACTGCGCAATGGCTCCTGTGTTGTCGCAAAGCAACTGTATGGGCTCATCCACGCTTGGAACCACCCTTAGTTCATTTATGAACTTCTTGATCCACACTGCCTCCTTAGCTGCTTCTGAAGCAGCTATGTATTCAGCCTCTGTCGTTGAATCTGCTGTTGTCTCCTGCTTGGAACTTTTCCAAGACACTGCCCCACCATTTAAGGTGAATACGAATCCTGACTGTGACTTGCAGTCATCTTTTTCACTCTGAGAGCTGGCATCAGTGAACCCTTTCACTGTCAACTCATTAACCCCACCATAGACCAGAAACGCATCCTTAGTTCTTCTTAAGTATTTAAGGATGGTTTTGACTGCCATCCAGTGACCCTCTCCAGGGTCTGACTGGTATCTGCTCGTAATGCTTAAAGCATATGAGACATCTGGTCTCGTACATATCATGGCATACATGATGAATCCAATAGCCGAAGCGTATGGGATTCCACTCATGCGATCCTTCTCAGGCTGTGACTTAGGACACATAGCCCTTGATAGGTGTACCCCATGACTGACAGGAAGAAAACCCCTTTTCGACCCTTCCATGCTAAACCTCTTTAGCATCTTGTCAACGTACGTGGATTGAGATAAACCCAGCAGCCTCTTGGATCTATCTCTATAGATCTTTATACCGAGTATAAAGGCTGCCTCTCCCAAATCCTTCATGGTAAAGTTTTCTGAAAGCCACTCTTTCGTTATTTTTAATGTGGGGATGTCATTTCCTATTAGCAATATGTCATCTACATAAAGCACTAGGAAGACGACATTACTCCCACTAACCTTTCTGTAAACACAAGGTTCATCCTCGTTCTTGATAAAACCGTTACTCTTAACGACTTCATCAAAACGTATATTCCAACTCCTTGATGCTTGTTTTAGCCCATATATTGACCTTTGTAGTTTGCATACCATATGCTCCTGATCTTTGTTTTCAAAGCCTTCAGGTTGTGTCATGTACACTTCCTCCTTCAAGAACCCATTCAAGAAGGCGGTCTTGACATCCATTTGCCAAATTTCATAGTCGTGGTATGCTGCTATTGCAAGCATGATCCTAATAGATTTGATCATGGCAACTGGTGAGAAAGTTTCATCATAGTCAACTCCTTGTCTTTGACGATACCCTTTCGCCAGCAACCTAACTTTGTAGCTCTGAACATTGCCATCTGCATCAGTCTTTCTTTTAAAGACTCATTTATTACCGATAGGAACTATTCCTTGCGGTTTAGGAACCAAGGTCCATACCTTGTTCTGATACATCGAATCCATTTCAGATTCCATGGCTTCAAGCCATCTTGAGGAGTCAACATCTTTGACCGCCTCCTCGTAGTTACTTGGTTCATCATCCTCAACAGTTTACTGGTTCTCAATCACTAACCCGTACCTCTCAGGTGGATGGATGACCCTCGTAGATCTACGGAGTTGTGTGTTTACTTCTCCATTGGAGAACGTCGCCTGCGGAGCAGACTCGGGTTCCTCAATCTGTTCTTGTGGATCTTGCACTTCTTCAAGATCAATCTTACTCCCACTGCCTCCTTGAGAGATCAAATCCTTCTCAAGGAACTCAGCATTCTTTGACACAAACACTTTGTGTTCTTCCATGGAGTAGAAGTAGTATCCCTTAGTACCTTTAGGATACCCCACAAATAGACATTTAGTACTCTTAGCACTAAGCTTGTCTGATGTCAACGCTTTGACATAAGCTGGCGATCCCCATACCCTGAGGTAACTCAGGTTGGGTCTCTTACCACTCCATATCTCATATGGTGTGGTCTGAACAGATTTAGACGGTACCCTATTTAGAAGGTATGCCGCTGTGTCTAAGGCATATCCCCAAAACGATTTTGGAAGTTGAGTCTCACTCATCATAGACCTAAACATGTCTAACAAGGTCCTGTTTCTCCTTTCGGAGACACCATTTTGGTGTGGTGTGTAAGGAGCGGTAAATTGTGAGAGAATTCCATTTTCTCTCAGATAACCCTGAAACTCGTGGCTCAAATATTCACCACCACGATCTGATCGTAATGTCTTAATCATCTGGCCACGTTGTTTCTCCACTTCATTCCTAAACTCTTTGAACTTTTCAAACGCTTCAGATTTATATCTCATTAGGTATATATACCCAAATCTTGATTTGTCATCTGTAAAGGTAATGAAATAAGAATATCCACCTCTAGCCTCAATAGACATTGGGCCACATACATCAGTATGAATGAGTTCTAATAACTCACTAGCCCTATGACTCTCAAGCCCTTTGGGCTTTTGTTGAATCATTTTCCCAGCTAGACAAGATTCACACTGTCCATAGGATTCCAAATCCATGGAGTCCAGGTATCCATCTCTATGCATCCTAGACAATCTTGTTTCATTTATGTGCCCTAGTCTACAGTGCCAAAGATAAGATTGATTATCCGTCCTAGGTCGTTTCACATCTATATTGAGCACTTCATTTCCCATTTCCAACACATACAATCCATTTATTAAAGAAGCAGTACCGTAAACCATATCATTCAAAATGATAGAAAAAGTACCATCCCTAATACTGAAAGTATATCCATCTTGTTCTAAACAAGAAATTGAAATAATGTTTCTAGAAATTTGCGGAACATAAAGACAATTATTCAAATGCAATAAAAGGCCCGTAGGCAAAATAAGGTCAACATCTCCAACTGAATGAGCAGCAACTCTTGCTCCATTACCAACGCGGAGATCCACCTCGTTTCTATCCAATCTCCTTGGGCTCCTAAGTACCTGCAACATATTGCAGATATGAGAACCGCATCCGGTATCCAATACCCATGAGGATGGATTAGCATAAGAATAATTTATCTCAATCATGAAAATACCTGAGGCAGAAGCATCACCATGCTTCTTGTCCTTCACATTGTTCAGGTAGTCTGGACAATTCCTCTTCCAGTGGCCTTTCTTGCCACAATGGAAGCACTCAGCATCACCCTTGTCCTTAGGTGCCTTCTTACCCTTCTTCTTCTTGGATTTTCCTTTGGGCTTAAGGGGTTCACCTTTTGCAGGCTCCTTACCATTTCCCTTGGCCTTGCTAGGCCCACCAATCAAAAGAGCCTGTGTCCTATCCTTCTTGATAGACACTTCAGCTGTTGTTAACATGCTTAACAACTCAGGCAAGCTCACTTGCATCCCATGCATATTGTAATTCATGATGAATTGACTGAAGGAAGGTGGAAGTGAGGTGAGGACTAAGTCATTACTTAGCTCGGCATCCATGATGAAGCCTAGGTTTCCTAGCTTCTCAATCAGCCCGATCATCTTGAGAACATGGCTGGCAACAGACATGCTCTCAGTCATCCTACAAGAGAATAGTTCTCTTGAGGCCTCATACCTCTCATGCCTGCCTTTAATATCATACAACTCCTTGAGATGTACGATAATAGAGGGAGCATCCATATGCTCATGCTGCTTTTGCAGTTCAGGCGACATGGATGCCAACATGATGCATACTGCCATCACATTGTCATCCAAGTGCTGTTGGTGGGTTACGAAATCAAATTCCGCAAACCCTTCTTCCCCTTCCCGTGGAGCTACGGGTATTACAGCATCTAAAACGTAGGCAATCTTTTCGGCCCTTAGAACTATTCTTAGGTTCCGATACCAGTCCATAAAATTTGAACCGGTCAGTTTATTCGTATCGAGTATTGAACGCAGTGACAGTGGATTAGTCATACTATAAGCTGAAAAGGATGTAAAGATAGTTTTAGTTAATATACGGTTATGTAGTTAAAAGCAAATTATTAAAGACTTGAAATAATTTGCCCCTCCACTATTTTATCTAAGTCAATGACCCTTCCTTTTGACTTAGGGTTAATCTACTTTAGATTTTACCTTAGTGGGATTAAGAGTGCGATTATTTATTTTAACCTCCGTCTGAGACCGCAAGATTAATTTAAATAAAGGGTTGATCTTTATCAACAGTATCTCATACCCTCTCTTAACATTAGGTTGACAACACTTTGTCACTTAGTGGTGCATCTCATGCAACCAACCTAGCACCATTACCCTAAGCACATAAGCCCGGCTGTGCCTGCAACTTATGTCTTAGTTAAGCATTAAACCAGCACCCTAAGTGTCTTACACTTCAAACACTACTCTAGCCCAACGAAATAGTGGGTCCCAACTGAGTTGTGGAGCACCACTATGTAGAAGAGTTTTGAGTAGCATTGGTGGTGGGAGGTAATCATATGCTTAATTATTTATTACTTTTAAGGGTTCTTTTTATCTTGGGGTTAATTAGGTCCCATCAAACGCATATTGTAAGTTATCATGCTAGTCGTTACCTATGTCAAACATCTATCGGTATACACTAGTCGCTATTGGACAAACATAATAACCATACAAAACGCGGTTTGCCCAATTTATGCATACTAGACGTTCTAATCATACATGCATATAAACAGTTTATATTGAGATAGCCATGGTGCTCGCGCTTTTGTCCTTTTGCTTCTTTAAGCAACGGCCGCTTGTCGTCTATACGCCACTAGCCTATTTCTCTAATTACAAATAACTAAAGAAACTCCATAACATTTTGGAGGGACAAAATTACAAAATTTAAATTACAAATACACTTGTAAATTAAAATGCGCGATTACACATTAATTTAAAATTCAAAAAAAATTCAAATCCGGGAACCATGACCATCCCCTTCCTGTTTGTACCTGAAAAGTTCAAAACTTGCAAACACAAACATTATATTATCACATAACATTTTCACATGTATTTTGACATTTAACATTTAAACATCAAAATAACATCAAGATTCATAATCTTAAATTTCTCATTGGCCGAATTTAAAAAAAACAATTTCAATTCAAATTTTGTTAATTCTTTCTTAAAGAAAACAAAATTAAACCATGCATGTAGCCATGATCCCCTACATGGCCGAATCATATAGGTGACTATATGATAAATTTTGTCACAAAATTTCATGCATATGAACATGACACAATTCATGGAGAAAAATAAGAAATCATTCAAGGTACTCTTAGTACCCTCCATGGCCGAATCTACCCTTTCAAAAAGGGTGTTCCTTTTTAAACTTTCATAAAGAAAAAGAAACTAAACCATGATGCATAATGTTTTATGAACACAGAATCAAATTTACATGTTCATAAAAACAAAAACTTTAACACTTTAAAGGATTTGTGATTCAAAATCCATACGCAGAATTTAAACTTTAACCCTTTAAAGATTTTTGACCGTGAAAAACTCTTTTCACAAACAAGGTACCATCACCCGTCGATGGTAAAGCAACCGGGCTCTGATACCACTTGAAAGTAAACTGGCCTTTGAAGGCCGATGTGTAACAGCCCGTTACGTACCGGTGTTGTTAACATTACTTATGATATTAAGCGCAGTTACAATCACAGTAATTGGGTTAATTAAATTACGGGCAAACTTTTTCCTTTTATCACGTTCCTTTTTATAACAATATCCGTTTCCGTAATTAATTAAAACAACACTATAATTGTAAATGCAATACGCGGAAGCATCTAGCTAAACAACAACACTAAACTTTTCTTTTTATTCAACTCATTTTAAACCCATCAACTCATTCTCCTTTCTTACCAAGTTCTAGCCCTTTACGTAAGCTACGCGTGGTTTCAAACCACGTATCATTTGGAGTTCTACCCAACAAGTTATGCCCCTTTCTTTAAGACAAGAAAAACCTGAATTTTCAAAAATTGCACTGTGGTAATCGATTACCAGTGGGTGGTAATCGATTACCACCTGTCAAAAATGAGGCAGTAGCCAAATTTTGACCTCCTCTGTTCTGGTAATCGATTACCAAGCTTGGGTAATCGATTACCTCACATGGTAATCGATTACCAAGCCTCAGTAATCGATTACCAGTGAAGACAGAAGCTGATTTTTCGTCCCCTGTTGCATGGTAATCGATTACCATGCTTGGGTAATCGATTACTATGCAGCAAAATGACAGATTACAGCATTTTAAGCCCCAAAAAGGGTTGTGTAATCCATCCCTAAGCCCTTGATACTCCACACAACACTTAAACATACTCTAATTTAGGCTCTAAGCCCTTCAAACATACATTTTCATTCAATTATGTATCTTATACAAAGTCCTTAACATAATGGCCATTTTACATCAAATACGGTCCATTTTACAACATATTCACCAAGACTTCAATTACAATGAATGTGGCAATGGACAAGTCCCATGCTCACTCAAATATACAATATATTCTCATGTCCTACATATTCATCATATGGAAGGATCTAACATGTATTCATGAGCTTACTAAGCATGACATTTTCAACATGCATAGATTCATGACCTAAGTCTAAAGCATACATCATATGCAAGATGTATCCCTATCCAATGCTCATCACATGGTGCCTCCAACATGCACCTCGTGCTCCACTCTTCCAGGCTCAACCTGACCTGAAATGATGCCCCACAACACGGGGTGAGATATATAAATATATCTCAGTAAACCAAGGGCCCTGGAGGTTTCTCCACCCCATGGCTCACTCAATGTGCAAATACAACATCATATAATATGCATGTAATACAATATCACCCATCAACTGGAGACAACCCGAGAACATCCACTCATGGATTCATGTTCAAGGACTCCATCATATAACTCCCGAGACAGTCCTGGCGCCTCTCCCATGGTTGAGACGACTCCATGGCAATACCCAACCGGAACTCCTCATGAGCCCTATCCGGCGGACGTCCCCCGCTTGGATCATCCTGATGTCGCTCCCAGAGTCAACACCATGGCAGTCCAACTGGCATTCTCCCGTAGGACGAACCCAGCGGATGTCCAAACCAACACACGTCAACTGGCCAGTGACCAAACAATTTTCACAAAAATCAAGCAATATGCATACAAGCACACAATCACACAATGTCATAACCACATAATCCAACCACAACCATCCACTAGGTGTGGTGGAGCACACAAGGGCTAAACCCCAGTTCCAATGGTTACCTCAATACCGAGCCCATGCTCCAAACGTAAGCTCCAAGCTTACCCGCTTCCAAAGCGTCCATAAGAGGCAACCTAGATAATCCACAACATGATTATCAATCCATTTCCAAATCAAACATTAAATCTCAAATAATCATTCATTTTACTTCAATCTCTTTTATAGATCAATTTACCAATTATATCATGAATCACACATTCTTTCTTCTCATTCCATTTTACCACACTATCCTGTCATCCAATTAAACCTCATTTTATATCATGTTCCATCAAATTCACAACCTTTACATCATTTTTCCTCCAAACCACTCTATGGTTCGAATTCCTCAAAAGTTGGTTCTACAAGGTTTTCACTTCCATTTTAACCCACACACTAATCATATAATCACATTATCAACCTATACCAATGGTCCACCATTCAATTATTCAATTACATCACTTACCAATTTTCATGAAATCTTCATAAATTTTCCTAAGTTAAAATCCAACTTTTTCACCAAAATTTATCATAGCATTTCTAGCTTTCATGCATCATTCTAAGGCATTTTCATCTAATAGCATTTTTCCATTTGAGCTCTCTATCATCACACATCTAAAATCAAAGGTTTAAAGCATAAATTCCTAGATCTATGAATCCAACCATAAAAATACCACAAATATACTCACCACCAAGTGTAGGAACACCACCAAGGCTCCATCAATCCAAAAGAGATCCAAAAACTCCAAAAACTCCAAGAACATCAAAGGGTTCGAATCTGAGTTTGTCTATTTTCGCCCCAAGGAGGTGGTTTCATGGCTTCTAAGTGTTACCAATGGCTTTGGAAGGTCGTTTACAATAGATTTCAACACCAAAATCAAGTGATTTGGTGAAGAATAGAGAAAATGGCGAAAAGAAGAAGAATGGGTGTTTTGGTTCCATTTGCAGGGGGGGTGCGCGAAGAAGAAGAGAAAAAGGAAGGAAAGAGAAGGAGAAAAGGGTGGGAGGCTAAGTGACTCCGGTCACACGGGTCCCACACGCGATCTAACTTCAACTCCGATAAAAATTATGATCATATATTCTTAATCTACATATTTTTCCAGTCCATGTCATATTTTTCTCTCCTCAAAATTCTCATAAAAATTTCACACTTATCGGTACACTCGTACCGCAGTATTTAACACTTAAAAAGTCACTATTCATCACTTTTTCACAAATTTGCCTATTCACTCAATTTTCCGCCCTGATTCCATTTCCAGCATTATTTTTGTCATATTAAATCTCTAACTCCATTTTTCATGCCTCGGTTCACGTTCTTGGCAAATTACCATTTTGCCCTTTTAGCCCATTTTGGCCCTAATTCTCGGATTTTCACTAATCCTCCCCTCTTAAACCCATATTTCATCAAATAATTTCACATTTTATTTTCCGAGGTGTTATATTCACCCCACCTTTTAGGAATTTTGTCCGCAAAATCAACTATGCACATAAGCTAACTCGGGATACAGCCAGAGAATCTCAGTCCCCCGTACCCAAGAAGCTCCATCCAGTGCGCGGACACCAACATAATTATTTAAATTTTTTATCTTTTGGCTTTTCAGCCACATTTCACAATAGCCTTGCCTTTCAAAGGCCCAATGGGAGACTTCAAGTCCTTCCCAATCTCAACCTCAACCGGTGACACCACATGTGAACAACCGGAGCGCACCACACAGTTGTGCTCTATCAATGCTTTACCAAGCCACTTTCTTTCAATTTCTTTTCACTTTCTTTTCACAAGTCAGGCTACCAAGCACATATAGCTCATATTTTCACTTGGCAGGTTTTCCTACCAAATTAACATCTCAACCTATATACCCTTAGGGTTATGCTACATCCTATTCAATCTGTGCCACACAGGCAACTCTTACTTATTGGCACAGTACAGCCACAATTTTCCTTCTATGAATTCTATTTCCACGGGATATTAACTCTTGTGTTCAAACTCTTTCACATTTCTTATTTCACATTAAACACTATTATGGAATCTCCCAGCCTCTCCGTGCAATTTACCGAGTATTCATCTAATTCTCACTCACGATACTTTTATCTTCTGAGGGAACAATCCCCATTCTTGGCACTTAGCCACAACTCGTATATACACACTTTGCTTTTCTCATGTTCTTAACCTATAACATACAATTTCACCTCAACTCTTTACCTTTAACAAGCACCATTTCTGTGCTAAACTTTTAAATCCAACCCTACAGGTTTACCAACTTTCGCCAAAACACCACGGCGGATCACTTTCTCGATACGTTTAACTGGTACTCAATGGACCACACATTACAACTTATACCTTACATCGGTCATTTCAAAACTTTCTATCACGAATCCACTTATGAATTTTATACACTACATCGGCTAATTCAAAGCCTCCATCCATGGATTCACTCATTAATCTTCATACACTAGATCATACTTACAACTTCAATTAATCATATCAAAACTTAACACATAGTTCATCATCGGTTTCTCACATTTAAGGCAACATGCCTAGGATTTCCACTAACAATTTTCTTTAATCACCATTACATACTCATGTTATCAATTTCACATGTATTTCATTCTATACACCTCACCTTCATCATTATCATTTCGTTCAACCAGTATGTATCACTCCAAGGTCACATATCATCTCTCTCTCATATCTGTCCCATCACGTAGGGATTTTCAAAACCTATTTATCATACCACTAGGAACTAAATCCATCATTATCATTACTTTCATAATTTCATATCCGTTGTTACACAAGTCTCTCGGACCATTCATAGTACTACTAGCACACTCAACCATATATCTTGGTACCTAGTCAAGAACAACATCAACATTGTGTATTCCAACACATCACCCACCATAATTTGCATCTACACAACCTCATCCATGACTCTACCACCAGGGTAAAGATATCAACCTTTCATTTCACCAAATACATTTCTCTTTAACAACTAGTATCACACTTTATTACTTGACTATATCACAATTTACCACTTATTAAAATCCTTGGCCACTCAGGCCACCAACTGAAAATCATTGGCCACCTTGGCCACCAACTTAGCTTAACATCTAACCATCACAAGCCTTTCCATAAACTTTGACTCAATCCATCATCACTAATAAATTTCCATTCCCTTCACATAGGGTGATAATCCAATAATTCGTTTCATAATTTCCGTAAACCATAATTCAATACCACACTGGGTATACACTCATGCACATCTCCGAGTGCTCAATTTCATAATCCAAACTACCATCTCATGGCACCTCTCACATTTCATCATATTTGGCATATTACTGTTCACTTATATTTTCCAAAATTTCACCTCTTGCGTTCCTCACAAGATACAATCCTCTAATGCAATGGGTAAGAACATCCTTAGGTTTAACCCCTCGAGCTCTTGCTGTCCTAAGGGCCCCAGGTGCAATGCCCCACCAATCAGAGAATCTGTCCTTATAATTCACGCAAGAAGAGGTAACATGCCATCGGCTGTACTAACAGTCCCACTAACACAAGGTTCTACCTCGCACCACTTTACTTATACAACATAACAATAATCTCCGGGAACATAATTCATACGGAGATAGCCATACAAATAAATACATTCACATCAAATCCGTATATAACGGCAAACAATTCTTATATAGATACCTAATGGTGTACTGGTTCTATCTTACTCTCGCACCATTCATTATAACTTTCCAATATGGTTCTTTTCTCATCATTATACTCATTTAACTTGACTAGTCATTAGTCTTTGTCTATAACATAATCATCCTCACATGATTCCATCATCTTTCTCATATTTCGACACCAATTTTCAATTCATAACAGTACCCATGTTCGGTACAGTCTTAATCCATTGCCCATCATAACTTATAGCAGCCATTCTCAACACTGTAGAAGATCCACTTCAGTAGAATAACTTCACTTTTTTCTCAATATTTCACTATGACACCAAGAGTGTCCTCATTTAACAGTCCATGCATCCCGTGCATCAGGACCACCAGGTACATTATCAACTTCGAGCAGTGCTCGCCTGGGACTTCCAAGAGCAACACCTCTTAGGATTCAATCCACAAAGGGAAACCCAGGACAACATTAATTGTCACATATTACCAACATGTGTGCCATGGTATAACTTGCACACCGGGACTCCATCACGAATCCCATACCACAGTGAGCATCCAATGACACTC
>JAVKPL010006803.1:0-27458 GCA_032173675.1 Gastrolobium villosum
TATATATATAATGAGGGAACTTAACAACAAAGAAAAACCTAGCTACGTGTCATACGGGGGGGAGGGGGGAACAAACCCTTAAAAATCATTCATAACTAAAGGCAAGCAGTCCTGGAGAGGATGGTCACCTATGATGCACGGACACGGACACGGGACAGGGACACGACACGACACGACACGGCACGACACGCCGACGCGTTAATTCTAAAAAATGTCATATTTTGACACGTTGGACACGTTTTGATATTAAATAAAATTTTTAATATATATAATATAATTTAAATTTAATACATATAAGAGTCCATAATAAGTCATATAAATATAAATAATTTTTCGTACTTTGTTAATTTTTCATGTCAAATTTCATAACAGAGAAAAATTAATCTTTAAATTATTTCTTTTAAACTTAGTTAACAAAAAAATTAAGATTTAAAAAAACCGTGTCCAAGGGTTGACCGCGTGTCCGAAAAAGTTGACTGCGCGTTGGAAAAACGTGTCGAAACGTGTCAGAGAGTTGACCACGTGTCTCCAAATGTTGACCGCGTGTCGGACGCGTGTCTGTGTCGAACACGTGTCCGGCACGCAAATTTTATAAAAACCTGCGTGTCCGTGCTTTGGAGGTTACTAATTCCGTTACTAGTTCCCTCATTACAATAGAGTTTTTTTTTTTTTTTTTTCGCAGCTCAAACTTAATTTGATAGAGTTATGTGAAAATAAATAAACAAGTACGTATTCCTTGATAAATTGAAAATTTTTATTACAATTCTATGAGGTTGAGTAACAGAAATATAAATATATTTTGTCATTGAAATATTGAAAAGTTATAAATATAAAGATTAATATAACTCTAAAATAAATTAAAATTACAAAAACACCATGATTTTCTCGGGTATTTTCACAAGGAGTTGAATAGTTTTTTTTTTAAGTTAGCGCGAGCTCTAATTATGAAAAATTGGTTTTCCCGGGTACTTTCACACAAGTTTTGACTCTTTAATGTGACTATAGAACTAACTCGGAGTACGGGGCATATTAGAAATAAGGGATAAGATATTATTATTACCAAAGAATGTTAATATCAATATTATTATCATATCTTAACCGTTAATTTTCGCATATCAAAGATTATTATTTTCATAAATCAAATTCATTAATTAATTATTAATTCACAATAATAATAACCGTTAATTGATGAAAATCAACTGTTAAGTTATGATAATAACATTAATAATAATATTATTTGGTAATAATGATATTTAAACCCTTCCAAAAAATATTGGGAAAATTGTTTCTGCAGTTATTGCAGATAAGTTATTTGCATTTATTCGCAAAATGACGTCGTTTTGGTATTGAAATCTTATAAATATAAAGACTACTATAACTCTGAAATAAATCAAAATTATAAAAACTCCATGATTTTCTCAAAGATTATTATTTCCAGAAATCAAATTCATTAATTAATTATTAATTCACAATAAATAATAACTGTTATTTTCACAAGCAGTTGAATAGTTTTTTTTTAAGTTAGCGTGAGCTCTAATTATGGCAAATTGGTTTTCTCGGATATTTTCACACAAGTTTTGACTCTTTACTCAGAATATAGAACTAATTCAAAGTATAAGGCGTATTAGAAATAAGGGATAAGATATTATTATTATTACAAAATAATATTACTATTAATATTATTAGCATATCTTAACAGTTAAATTTCGTATCTCAATGTTTGTTATTACCAAAAATCAAATTCATTAATTAATTATTAATTCACAATAAATAATAACCGTTAATTGATGAAAATCAACTGTTAAGATATGATAATAACATTAACAATAATATTATTTGGTAATAATGATATTTAAACCCTTCCAAAAAAATAATTGGAAAAATGTTTCTACAGTTATTGCAGATAAGTTATTTGCATTTATTAGCAAAATGACGTCATTTTGGTATTGAAATCTTAAAAAATTATAAATATAAAGACTACTATAACTCTGAAATAAATTAAAATTTTAAAAACACAATGATTTTCTCGCGTATTTTCACAAGGAGCTGAATAGTTTTTTTATTTTTTGAAGTTAGCGTGAGCTCTAATTATGGCAAATTGGTTTTCTCGGTATTTTCACACAAGTTTTGACTCTTTAATCTGACTTTAGAACTAATTCAGAGAACGCAACGTATTAGAATTAAGGGATTAGATATTATTATTACCAAATAATGTTACTATCAATATTATTATCATATCTTAACCGTTAATTTTCGCATATCAATGATTATAATTTACACAAATCAAATTCGTTAATTAATTATTAAATCACAATAAATAATAACCGTTAATTGATGAAAATAAATTTTTAAGTTATGATAATAACATTAATAATAATATTATTTGGTAATAATGATATTTAAACTTTCCAACAAAATAATGGGAAAAATGTTTGCTTGTGCTGTTTCCTATTAAGAGGTTCTAAGTTCACATGAATAAGCTTTGGTGGTATTTGATTTGCTTCACAAGACCTCTCATTTTGCATGATTTGAGCCACCGAGAACTCAAACAGCACCTTCTTGAGCATCCGAGAAGATTTCCCAAGCTTCGACCGCTTGTTCTCATCAATTCTATATCCAATGCAAGTAACACATTTTCTTCCTTGTGGCATTGACCCCATTGCCCTTATGACACAACTGCGGCAATACTTTGCACCACAAACAATGCAAACCTCCTTCTCAGTGAGTCGATTCCCTTTAAGGCACAGATAACAAGAACCTTTCTTCCCAGGTCTCACAGCTTGTGGCTTCGCAGGGAAACTTCCCACTTGAGAATCACCAAACTCCTCATTATCTGTATCTTCCATGTAACTTGACTCAGGATCAAGAAAGGTCACACGCTTGACATGTTTTGGGCTTGAAGTTTCACTATTATGTTCATTTTCCTTAATAGAACAAATCTCTGAAGAACAAGAAAAATAACTAGAACTTGAACCTGATTCTGTGGTGTCAGAATTACTGTTAAACCCTCTGCCATCTCTATGCACATCCAAACTGCCTGTACTCTTATCATGCACATCAAAAGCAGTGTTTGATGATCCAAGTGCACCAGTATCCAAATTTGAAGACACAACAGAATCCTTTTTGTGATGAGTTTTGGAAAGAGGTTGGATAACTGGCACAGAGAAACCATGAGACTGAGAAGGAGCTGAAAGAACCAGTTTTTTGAAAACCCATGAAGCAAAAAGTGCAATATCAGCACCCCATGAATGGAAAACCAGGAAACAAAGTGTAAAAAACTTGGCAATAGAGGGAGAGACATAGAGAGAAAGAGATAGAATTTGTCCTATGAGAGCGATGATGACTGTGATAAGGAGAGGAGGCATGAGAAGCAAAGATGGAAGAATAATGGTTGAATTGAATAGGAAAAGCAGAAAGGAGTGAGAAGTAAACAAGTTGACCGAAGTAGAGGGTGAGAGGAAGTTTAAGGCATCGGTAGTGGAAATCAAAGTGTATTCGTCTATCCAGCACAAGTGAAAATCAATAGGTTTGATCGAATATTTATACATTATTTTTGGGCTCGCAGATGAGTAAGCCCAATACGATATTATTTTGGGCCCAATATCAAAATTATTATCGTATCGTAATCGTTGATTTTCATCAATTAATGATTATCATTTATTGTGAATTAATACGTAATTAATGAATTTAATTTTTTGACAATAATAATAGTTGATAGACGAAAATTAACAATTAAGATATGATAGTAATGTTGATAATAAAATTATTTGATAATAATAATATCTTATCCATTATTTCTAATATGCCCCGTACTCTGAATTAGTTTTATAACCAATTTAAAGAGTCAAAACTTAATTTACAAAAAAAAAGTCAAAACTGATGTGAAAATACCTTGGGGAGGAGTCATTTGCTGCATCACTCTCTTGGGGAGGAGTCATTTGCTGCATCACTCTCTTCCATAGTGTGTCACCGTTTTGTTTCTTTTTCTTTCTATATTGAATTGTGTTGTCACTAACATGTCATTTATGAGATAATTATGATGTGTTATGTGTTTGTTTCTTTGATTTTGTTTTCTATTTTTTTTTATCATTTTGTTTCACTGTTTAGGTTGACAAAGTTTATAAATTGGCTTTTTGACCCTTTTATCCTTCATTAATTAATTAATAATCATTTTATCCCTTATTTAAAGTTATCTACCAATCTACCATTTCTTTAATCGTTTAACTTGAAGATTTAATCGATCAAATGGTCAAAACTGCAAAAAAATAGTTAACTTGAAGATTTAATCGATTAAATCTCCCTCTTAATCGATTAGATATCCATCTTAATTGATTTAATCGATTAAATATCTCAAATGAGCGTGAAAGCATTGATTGAATGAAACAAACACGGTATTAGAGGTTATTTGAATTTTGAATTTAATGTAATAGGAGTTGATTGTGATTTGTATTTTGTAATAGCCCGTTGTACACCGGTATTGTTAACATTGATTATGATATTAAGCGCAGTTACAATCACAGTGATTAGGTTAATTAAATTACGGGCAAATTTTTCTTTTAACATATTCCTTTTCTTTTACATCAATACATTTTCCGTAATCAATTAAAACCACACTATAATTGTAAATGCCATTTGCGGAATCATACACTTTCTAACATCATAAATCTTTCTTTTTATTCAATTCATTTAAACTCACCATCTTACTCTCTCATTTCACCAAGTTATAGTCCTTTACGTTATCTACGCGTGGTTTCAAACCACGTATCATTTGGAGTTCTACCCATCAAGTTAAGCCCCTTTCTTTTAGTCTAGAAAAACCTGAATTTTCGAAATTTACACTGTGGTAATCGATTACCAGTGGGTGGTAATCGATTACCACCTGTCAAAAATGAGGCAGTAGCCAATTTTCTCAATCCTCTGTTCTGGTAATCGATTACCAACTTTGGGTAATCGATTACCTCACATGGTAATCGATTACCAAAGGCCAGTAATCGATTACCAGTGCAGACAGTAGCCAATTTTCGTCCCCTGTTGCATGGTAATCGATTACCATGCCTTGGGTAATCGATTACTATGCAGCAAAATGACAGATTACAGCATTTTAAGCCCCAAAAAGGGTGTGTAATCCATCCCTAACCCCTTGGTACTCCACATAACACATAATCATGTCCTAATGTAGGCTCTAGGCCCTTCCATCATGCATTTTCCTTAAGTTTAAACATCATTTACAAGGTTCTCAAATAATGGCCATTTACATACAATTATGGACCATTTTTACAACATTACTCATCAAGACTTCAAGGCTATGAATGTGGCAATGGACAAGTCCCATGCTCACTCAAAATATACAGTTATCCATGCCATGAATAATGAAACCATAAACAAGACTTAGCATATAACCATGAACACTAAAAAGCATGGGAATAACATCATGCAATATGTTCATGACCTAAGTCTCAAAATAATAATGGTATGCTATGTGCACTCCATAACTCCTCCAAAATGTCATGCAATCCCAATGCACCGCATGCCAATCCAACGTCCACTATACGGGCTTCTTGCCCGAAGCTCCTCCCGGCTCATAGTGACCTGAAATGTGGTCCCCCAAACACGGGGTGAGATATACGGATATATCTCAGTAAACCAATGGAGCTAGAGGCTCTCTCCACTCCATGGCTCACTAAAATGTATAAAAATGACATCATGTAAATATGCAAGTAAAACAATATCACCATCCAACTGGAGACACCCAAGAACATCCACTCATGGATTCATGTTCAAGGACTCCATCATATAACTCCCGAGACCGTCCTGGCGCCTCTCCCATGGTTGAGAAGACTCCATGGCAATACCCAACCGGAACTCCTCATGAGCCCTATCCGGCGGACGTCCCACGTTTGGATCATCCTGGCGCCGCTCCCAGAGTCGACTCCACGGCAAAACCCGACTGGCATTCTCACAAGGACGAACCCAGCGGATGTCCAAACTCCACACACGTCAACTGGCCAGTGACCAAACAATTTTCACACAATACAAGCAATATGCATACAAGCACACAATCACATCATGTCATAACCACATAATCCAACCACAACCTTCCTCTAGGTGTGGTGGAGCACACTAGGGATTAAACCCAAGTTCCAAGAGTTTACCTCAATACTTAGCAATCCGTTCCAAACGTATGCTCCAATTTAACTTTTCACAATTCCGTCCGTGTGAGGCACCCTACAACAATCATCAAATCCAAATTACACCAAAACTCATTTTTCATGAAAATTCCTCAAATTCCTCTAAGTTAAAAACCCATATTTTTCACCAAAATTTAACATAGCATTTCTAGCTTACAAACATGATTCTAAGGCCTTTTCATCTAATAGCATTTTTCCATTTGGGCTCTCTATCATCACACATCTAAAATCAAAGCTTTGAACACAAATTCATAGATCTATGAAATCAAACACAAACATACCACAAATATACTCACAATGTGTTGTATGATCACCACTAAGGCTTCACTAAACCATTTGAAGATCAAAACTCCAAGAAATCTCCAAAAACTCAAATGGGTCGGATCTGACTTTGCCAAAAACGCGGCCAAGGAGGTGGATTCAAGGCTTCTAAGTGTTACCAATGGCTTTGGAAGGTTGTTTACGATAGATTTCAACACCAAAATCAAGCGATTCGGTGAAGAAATGAAGAAATGAAGAAAAGATGAAGAAAATGGTGGTTTGGGTGTTTCTCCAGGGAAGGGCGCGCGAGAGAAAGAAAAAGAGGAGGAAGAAGGAAGAAAAAGAGGGTGGGGGCCAAGTGACTTCGGTCACACGGGTCCCACACGCGATCTAACTTTAACTCCGATAAAAATTCCGATCATAAATTCTTAATCTACATATTTTTCCAGTCCATGACATATTTTTATTTCTCCAAAATATTGATGAAAATTTCCCACCTATCGGTACACTCACATCACAGTATTTTTAACACTTAAAAATCACTATTCATCACTTTTTCCCAAATTTGCCTATTCACTCAATTTTCCGCCCTGATTCCATTTCCAGTATTACTTTTGTCATAAGAAATCTCTAACTCAGTATTTAAGCCTCATAACACACGGTTGGCAAATTACCATTTTGCCCTTTTTGCCCATTTTGGCCATAATCCTTGGATTTTCACTAATCCACCAACTTTCATTTCACAATATAATATTAAAATGCACATTTAATTATATGAGGTGTTATATTCACCCCACCTTTTTGAAATTTTGTCCGCAAAATTAAATCATACCTGCTCGCTAACTCAGGATACAGCCGGAGAATCTCGTCCTCCCGCTCCCAAGTAGCCTCCTCAGGTGTGCGGCCTTCCCACTGAACCTTTAGCATGGGAATCACTTTACTTCTCAATCGCTTTTCACTGCGATCCAATACTGCAATAGGACCAATGGGAGTCTTCAAGTTCTCCCTGATTTCAATATTATCCGGCATCACCACATGTGATTCATCCGGAACATAACGTCGCAACTGCGACACATGAAAGACATCATGTAAATTGGACAACTGAGGGGGTAAGGCAAGCTGATAGGCCACCAATCCTACTCTTTTCATAATCTCACACCCAACGCACGGCCAACACCTGTGACCGGCGACAAACGTACAAATACATGGTCACCTTCCTCAAATTCCAGCGGTCTATGCTTATTGTCATAGTAACTTTTCTGCCGATTCTGTGCCTGTTTCAATTTCTCTCTGATCATTTCAATTTGCACTGTCGTTTCCTGCACAAAATCCGGATCAAATCTTTCTTTATCGCCTACCTCAGTCCAACAAGTGGGCGTACGACACCTCCTGCCATACAAAACCTCATATGGTGCCATACCCAGACTGGAATGAAAACTGTTATTATAGGAAAACTCCACCAGTGGTAAATACTTATCCCAAGCATTACCCTGTTCCAGTGTGCAAGCTCTCAGCATATCCTCAAGTGTCTGTATGGTCCTCTCAGTCTGACCATCAGTCTGCGGGTGATAAGCAGTGCTCAGCCGAAGCTGAGTGCCAAAAGCCTGCTGCAAAGCTCCCCAAAATCGCGAAGTAAACTTCGGGTCCCGATCACTCACAATGCTAATCGGTATCCCATGGAGTCTAACAATTTCCTTTACATACAATGTAGCCAACTTCTCTGTGGTGAAATCCACTCGTACTGGTAGAAAATGTGCAGACTTCGTGAGTCGGTCCACAATAACCCAAATCGAATCATAACCAGCTTGAGTTCGCGGTAACCCAACAACGAAATCCATTGAAATACTCTCCCATTTCCATTCAGGTATATCCAGCGGCTGAAGTAATCCAGCAGGTTTCTGATGCTCTATTTTCACTTTCTGGCAAACCAAGCACTTCGACACGTACTCGGCAACATCCCTTTTCATCCCAGGCCACCAGAACTTAACTTTCAAATCTTGATACATTTTTGTGGCACCTGGGTGGATAGCATATTGACCCTTATGGGCCTCAGTCATAACTTCCTCGGCAAGTTCCTTGGGCACAACAATCCTGCCCTGATATAATAATAGCCCCTGTTCATTAACAGATATGCCACTCTAGCCTTTCAAATACTTTATACTCTCATTGCGAATCTGAGTCTCTTTAATCTTCTCGTGCAGCTCGTTCTCAATCCGAGTCAACTCCATATCACACATTCTTCCTGCAAAGAAATCCGTTATTTTCATGTCACGGAATTGCTCAATCACTTCATTGTCCCACATCATCATATGAGATAAGTTAACAGACTTCCTACTCAGTGCATCGGCCACAACATTGGCCTTTCCCGGGTGGTATTTCAGCTCAAAATCATAATCCTTCAAGAATTCAACCCATCTACGCTGCCTCATATTCAGCTCCTTCTGATCAAATAAATATTTCAAGCTTTTATGGTCGCTGAACACAGCAAATTTCATCCCATACAGAAAGTGCCTCCAGATTTTCAAGGCAAACACAATAGCAGCCAGCTCCAAGTCGTGCGTCGGATAATTTTCTTCATGTGGCCTCAACTGCCTAGACGCATATGCAATCACCTTTCCTTCCTGCATCAACACGCTCCCTAAACCTTTCTTAGAAGCATCACAATATAATACAAACTCACCCTCCGGATCAGGTAGAGTCAACACCGGAGCAGTGGTCAATTTCTCTTTCAGTAGCAGAAAACAGTCCTCACATTCCTGGGTCCACACAAAAGGAGTATCCTTCCGTGTCAATCGAGTCAACGGTAGAACCATTGCAGAAAATCCCTGTATAAATCGGCGATAATAGCCAGCAAGCCCCAGAAAACTTCTAATTTCAGTCACGGTCTTTGGTCGTTCCCAGTCACTCACCGCTTCAATCTTGCTTGGATCCACTGCAACACCACTTGCAGAAATAACATGACCCAAGAATTGCACCTCAGACAACCAGAATTCACACTTAGACGGTTTAGCATATAACTTCTTATCCTTTAACACCTGCAGCACAGTCCTCAAATGGTCCATGTGCTCCTCTTTACTCTTAGAATAGATCAAAATGTCATCAATGAACACAATTACAAACTGGTCCAAATACGGTTTGAAAATGCGGTTCATATAGTCCATGAACACCGCCGGGGCATTAGTAAGCCCAAAAGGAATCACTTGATATTCAAAATGTCCATATCTGGATCGGAAAGCTGTTTTAGGTACATCCTCCGGTTTAATCCGAATCTGGTGATATCCGGACCGGAGATCAATCTTTGAAAATACACAGGCACCCCTCAACTGATCTAATAAATCATCAATACGCGGTAATGGGTACCGGTTCTTAATAGTCACTTTATTCAGCTGTCGGTAGTCAGTGCACAGTCTCATGCTACCATCCTTTTTCTTTACAAATATCACCGGTGCTCCCCACGGAGACACACTCGGCCTAATAAAATTCTTCGCAGACAGTTCTTCAATATGTTTCTTCAACTCAGCCAACTCAAGTGGCGACATCCGGTATGGAGCCAAGGAGATCGGCCCCACACCAGGCAGTAGGTCAATCGAGAATTCAATCTCTCTCTCAGGCGGGAATTCCGGTATCTCATCCGGAAATACATCTTCAAACTCATTAACAACTGGAATAGTAGAAATCTCCTCCTTTTTATCACCCACCAATCCGCCCAACAAGACATAACCCAAATCTCCAGCCTTCAAGGCTTTCACAGTTTGACTTACAGACAAATACAGAGACGGACAAACAGACGGCCTCTCGTGAGATAACAACAACCTCTTTCCGCAGCAATCGATCATTGCGCAGTTCCGAGACAACCAGTCCATCCCCAAAATCAAATTGACAGAGGCCAGGGGTAAGATGATTAAATCAATGGTGTAACCCCTGCCTAAATAGGTGAATTTCACATCTTCACAAATCCAAGACGATTCACTAACCTCTCCTGTAGCTGTAGTAATACGCATCGGAGGAACCATCCGTGTTACCTTTAAGTCCAACGCCTTAGCCACATAGTCCGCCACAAATGAATGTGTAGCTCCCGAATCAAATAATACAGACAAATCAACATTAGAGAGAAAAATTATACCTTTAACCAAATTCGGAGCCTTTTCAGTACGTTGCGCATTAGTAGTATAAACTCGTCCCACAGTAGGAACAACAGCAATAGGAGCAGCAGTAGTAGTAGCTGGCGGCAAGGCCTGCAGATTCGCAGCCTGCCCCGAAGAAGATGGACAATTTCTAGCAAAGTGGCCACTCTGACCACATCTAAAACAGTTCGACGTACCAGCACCACATACACCTCTGTGGTATTTCCCACACCTCCCACATTGTGGGGTAAAATATCTGTTCGAAGCACCACCACCACCATTATTTCCACCCCTCTTGAACTGACCAGGAGGCTGCCTCACATGCAACCCCCTACCCCTGTTATTATTATTAAAACCTCCTCTATTAGTATTTCCAGAAGGACCAGGTGTCCTCTTAACATCTTGCTCTTTTGCCGAATCAGATTTCGGATACCTTCCATAAACAGTCTCGACCCTCTTACATTGGGTCACCAAATCAGCAAAGTTCCTCACCGCAGTGTTGGACATCCTCTTAGCAATCTTCTCACTCAGCCCTCTTTGGAATTTAGCTGACAAGAACTCCGGAGTAGGTAGAGTACCTCCATAGTTTGCAAATTTCACAAGCTCATTAAATTTTGCCACATAGGCATCCACAGTCATAACTCCCTGTACCAATTTATCAAATTCTCCTTGCTTTGCCTCCCGAACATCACGGGGAAAATATTCTTCGTGAAACAGACCTTCGAACATAGTCCAAGTAAGGACCTCACCCTGAATAACAAATGGGCGAGACACATTGTCCCACCACTCTTGGGCATCACCCTCCAGCATATACACAGAATATAATAACTTCTGCGGATCTTGGCATCTCATCACTTGGAAAATCTTATCCATTCCCCTCAACCAAGCAGTAACCTCCTTTGGGTCCCTTGACCCCAGAAATGCGGGTGGCTTATGTTTCCTAAAAGATATGAGCCTACGCTCATCGTCAGCATTATCAAGCACCTACCCAGCAGCCCCAGTAGATTGGGCAACAGATGACGGATCAGGAACATAGCTCGGGTCAGTAGTAGTATGATGACTAGCCTCACCAGTGTGGTGACTAGCCCCACTCTCCCCCTGTTGAGGAGTAACAGATGGCGTCGGTGTAGGAGTCACCGTAGCCGTATGTGGAGGTGTATTATCCCTCCTAGGACGACCTCTATCCGCCCTCATCTCAGCCATAAAGGCCTGCATCATATCCTGATTAGTCTTCATCAGGTTTTCAGTCATATTTCTATTTGCAGCCGTTTCCGCCTGCAGAGCATTCAGGACTGCAGTGACCGGATCCGGTGGCAAAGGACCTGCACCACGTGCCCCACGGCGACCTCGTGCCCTACTCATGATATCTGCACATGTAACACAAAGGAATGAGTTGATCCGACCCACACTGAGGAATCACATATACATTAATCATAAATAGTTCACAGATAGCTATGGCACACAAGATACAACATACACAAACAATCAGAGTTCCCTAAACAAAACTGCTCTGATACCATAAAATGTAACAGCCCGTTGTACACCGGTATTGTTAACATTGATTATGATATTAAGCGCAGTTACAATCACAGTGACTAGGTTAATTAAATTACGGGCAAATTTTTCTTTTAACATATTCCTTTTCTTTTACATCAATACTGTAACGCCCTCCCTTGTATGCATTCAAGAGAATCGTTTGCTAAGCGGAATTAGAGTCGTTAACGTCACATGAGCTAACAAAGCAGTATACAAATTCGTATAAAAATTTTCAACACTTAAATTCTTTTCATAAAGGTTTTCCAAAATAGCTGCTGTTCGTAAAAGTTCCAACTAACATAGAGATGATACAGTCATCCAAAAGTATCAAAACATTAATCATTACAGTCATCCATTTAAGCAAACAGCAACAGAGATAGTCCACGCATCAGCAATAAACAGCAAAATATCACTTCTTCATGTGCTTTTATGTCCTCCTGCCATTTAGGAAAATAGCAGCCCCGAAGGGGTGAGAATAATCCCAGTAGTGTGGCAATAAAACCAGTAATATAACAATATTAACTAGGCACAAAATCATAAACAGTCACTTCAACATATCCTTGTTCCTTTTCCTTTTTATCATATTCATATATTGCGTATATAACGCCTTTCCTTTGCGCTTTTAGCACCGTCGTGCGCGCACTTCACAGTGGAATCAATTATCCCTCGGCACCTGAGCTCCATGTGGATTCCATCTGTGGGCCTATGCGGACTGATGCCAAGTGTCCCATACCCCGGTACCTTGGGGATGCCTATATGATGCTTGCTCAAACACATGGTCCTGTACATAACTATTCTAAAACAAGGCCTATATGATCTTGATACATGCATGTCATGCTATGCTTTCACAAACAAAGCGTAAAAATGCGGTATAATGTAAGATGCATGCTTATATACCTTTCATATGCGTTATGCTGCCACATAACGTCTTTACCTCATAATCATATAGCCCTCAGGCACATTTTAGGCAGTTTCCTTTCATCATAATGGAACATAATATTTTTACGGCATATGGAGCATCATGTTACAATTCTATACCAGTAGTCAATAGTCACATTAGGCATCATCGCCTGACACTTACCTTTGCGTGCCTTAAATATTACCAAACAGCAGCGAAGTATCTCACTTCTTAAGCGCACCTAAATCAATTACAACTAATCATTTACAGTGGCTATTTACAGCAGCAAAACAGTGAGCATACAGCAGCAAAACAGTGAGCATACAGTAGCAAAACAGTGAGCATACAGCAGCAAAACAGTGAGCATTTACAGCAGCAAAACAGTGAGCATACAGCAGCAAAACAGTGAGCATTTACAGCAGCAAAACAGTGAGCATACAGCAGCAAAACAGTGAGCATACAGCAGCAAAACAGTGAGCATTTACAGCAGCAAAACAGTGAGCATACAGCAGCAAAACAGTGAGCATACAGCAGCAAAACAGTGAGCATACAGCAGCAAAACAGTGAGCATTTACAGCAGCAAAACAGTGAGCATGCAGCAGCAAAACAGTGGGCATTTACAGCAGCAAAACAGTGACGTTTTAAACAGAAACAGTGGCGTTTTTAAAACAGAAACAGTGGCACTTTGAACTTCCAAAACAGTGGCATAAATCTTGGTTTTTGGACATTGAAACAGTGGCATATCATGGATTAAACAGTGACATTTTATGCATACAAACAGTGGCATAGAAGGACTAAAACAGTGGCATTTTTATGCATAAAAATAGTGGCATATGATGACTAAAACAGTGGCATTTGATGCATAAAAACAGTGGCATTTATGCATATAAACAGTGGCATATGATGACTTAAATGACTTAAAATAGTGGCATATTATGCATAAAAACAGTGGCATATGATGACTAAAACAGTGGCACATTATGCATAAAACAGTGGCATGTGATGACTTAAAACAGTGACCTTTTATGCATAAAAACAGTGGCATTTTAAGCATGGAAACAGTGACATTTCATGACTAAAACAGTGGCATTTTAAGCATGGAAACAGTGGCATTACATGGCTAAAACAGTGGCTTAAGGAGCACTAACACAGTGACATATATGTGCAGAAACAGTGGCATATAATGTGCAGAAACAGTGGCATGTAATGTGCAGAAACAGTGGCTTTTAAGTGCAGAAATAGTGGCTTTTAGGTGCAGAAACAGTGGCATATAATGGTGATTTTGAGGGACCGAAACAGTGGCATTACATCTCCAAAACAGTGGCACATCAAACCGAAACAGTGGCACATTTCTTCTTTAAAACAGTGGCATAATTATACAAAACAGTGGCATATAATTTTAAGCATGATCATGAGACTTTTACTCTACAACTTATGCATACAAGTCATCATAAAATGGCTCCATACTTATACTTTAATCATGCTCAACCAAGGATCCAAAACAACACATATACAAGAAGACATTCAAGCATACATACATGGCTACACTAAGAAAGAATTCAAAGTTCAAGGCCTACCTCTTGTAGCACACCCTTCAAAGTCAAGAATCACACCACCTTCTAGCTTCACTACACAACAAGTCCTTACTTCCTATGGTGATCTATGCGCAACAAGGATGAGGAACAAGGCTTGCACTAGCTTGGTGTATGGTTGAGGTGAGGGAAGGAAGGAGTTGTCTTAAGCAAAGTCTTCTAGCTCCAAGGAGGCTTGTAGGTTCGGTTATGGGAGTGAGGGAGTGAGGAGAAGAGAAGTTGGCTGCACAAAATGAATGGGGGCAGCCCCTCTTGTGCGCAAATTTAAAGGGAGAGGGGAGGAGGTTGCAATGATTTAACATCATGGTAAAAATCTGATTGCTTGAAGAAGTGGGGCTGCACACAAGGGTTGAATCAAGCAAAGGGTTTGCTTCTAATTTACTCTATTTACATGCAAGGAATGAGAGGTGATATGATCAGATTTGGGGCTGTCCAAAGTCAGAGAGATTTTCTGCATAATTGACCAAGTTATGCGCATGAAGTGGGGTGGAAGTGGTGCATCATGAGCACATGAAAAAGGTTCACTAAGTCAACAAGCAATTCAACTTGGTGGCAGCCAAAAATCTGCATTTGTGCAGTCCTTGGTGCGCAAATTATGAGAGGAAAAGAGATGTATTATGAGTGCAGATTTTGTGGCAGTCTAACACTCATTTTGGAGCTGTCCTAAGTCAGAAAATTTCTGCATAAGAAGCCAACCCATGCGCACAAGGTGAGGTGTGAGGGAGGTTCACTAAGTCCACAAGCAAGAGAGCTTTGTGGCAGCCAAGGATTCTGATTTTTGGAGCTGTCCTCTGCGCAAAAATGATGGTAATGCAGTCCCAAAGTCTCACTTATGATGCATGTGGAAGGAGGAGGAGGTTTGACTCATGATGGGCTGCAAAAGCTTGCCAAAAATCTGCACAATGCAGTCTCATGATGGAGAGTGTAAGTGGTTATCCAAGTCAACAAGTTATGCAGTTTGTGTCATAAGAAAAATCTGCACCAAAGCCCCTCCCATGTGCGCCTAAAAGGAAGAGTATGCAGCCTAAAATCATGCTCAAAGGTCCAAGTGTCTTCCAAGCAATGAGGTTTAAACCAAGTTATGCATAATCAAGGTGAGGTGGCGGTTTAACAAAGCAAAATGGCAGATTTCAAGGTCCTAAATCACCCTTACTTGTGCGCAAGATTGAGTGGAGGAGGGAAAAACATTAAGCCAAGTGGTTGTTCCTTGATGCACAAGACACCCTAAATGGGCAAGGCTTAGGGGAAATAAGAATGGTTACAATTTTGGGCTGAATTGGCTTGATCCAAGAGCCATCCTTGGGCCATTGGCCACACACACAAAAGGATCCAATCACAAATCCAAAAGCAACAAGTCCACACACACACTAGCCCATATCCAAACACTAATGCCTTCTAACACACACTCACATTACTCATAAGATTAAATTCACATGTCTACATATGTATCTTCCTATGATTTAATTTGATTAATTACCTTAGTCTTATCCAAGGATAAAGGTCAACCAATTCACAAGCCATTACACATAAACCATACATCCGAATTCTACACATGTACACATAGCATATAGTACTTAGGTATTTTACTAATTATGCGGGATGTTACACTCTCCCCACCAAATAGGAATTTTGCCCACAAAATAAACTTACTTAAGAGCTAAACAGTTCAGGAAAGCGTTTCCGAACGTCGTCCTCGCGCTCCCAAGTGGCTTCAGCTGCCGATCTGTTGTTCCACAATACTTTCACCAACGGAATCTCTTTAGAACGGCGTCGCTTGACGGATCTTTCAAGAATTTGGAATGGTTGCACTTGATAAGTCAGATTTTCCTTGAGTTCCACTTCTTCTGGCTGTAACACGTGAGATGGATCAGAGAGATACCTCCGTAGCTGCGACACATGAAATACATTGTGAATTCCTGACAGATTGGGTGGTAAAGCCAACCGGTATGCAGACTCTCCAATCCGGTCCATAATCAGATACGGTCCTAAGTACCGTGGACTTAACTTCTTAACTCCCATTCTCCTTCCGAGTCCCGATGTAGGAGTGATTCTCAAGAACACATGGTCTCCGACTTCGAAAGATAGAGGCTTATGACGCTTGTCGTAATAACTCTTCTGTCTGGCCTGAGCCCGTTGCATATTCTCCCGAATCTTCTTTACCTGTTCGGATGTCTCTTGAATTAGATCAGGTCCTAACATACTTCGCTCACCCACTTCAGTCCAACATAAAGGGGATCTACATTTCCTCCCATACAAAGCTTCGTACGGTGCCATCAGAATGCTGGAATGGTAACTGTTGTTGTAAGCGAATTCAATCAAGGAAAGATAGCTATCCCAGCTGCCTCCTAACTCCAGAACACATGCTCGCAACATGTCCTCTAAGGCTGGAATGGTGCGTTCCGTCTGGCCATCGGTCTGCGGATGATAAGCAGTGCTCAACCTCAATTGGGTCCCTAGTGCTCTTTGAAAGGATTCCCAAAACTTAGATGTAAACTTGGGATCACGATCACTGACAATACTCGTAGGAACTCCGTGCAGCTTCACAATCTCCTGCAGATAGATTCTAGCAAGCCTTTCTGTATCATAAGTGGTTCTAACACGCAAGAAATGAGCTGACTTCGTTAAACGATCGACAATCACCCAGATAGAATCATATCCTTCTCGCGTCCGAGGAAGTCCAACTACAAAATCCATCGAAATACTGTCCCACTTCCATTCGGGAATCTCCAAAGGTTGAAGGAGTCCCGACGGTTTTTGATGTTCGTACTTCACCTTCTGACAAGTTAAGCATCGAGACACATACTCCGCAATATCACGCTTCATACCCGGCCACCAAAACGAGGTCTTCAAATCATGGTACATCTTCGTGGATCCAGGATGAACTGCATACTTACCCTTGTGAGCTTCCTGCAAAACTTCTTGCTTCAACTCTTCATTCGGCACAACCAGCCGTCCTTGAAATCTCCAAACATCATTCTCATCCTTTACAACATCTTGGTTGCCAACCAAATCACGGACTAACTCTTCATCTTTCTGAGCCTCCTTAATTCTACTGATCAATTCATTCTCCACCTTTATATTTCCCAATCTTATGCTATTCCCTCTCTCGTCTACCGATAGGTTCAAGTCTCGAAAGGCCTCAAACAATTTCAGCTCTTCTATCATCAGAGTTGCAGTGTGTAGTGTCTTCCGGCTCAGAGCGTCAGCTACCACGTTTGCCTTTCCTGGGTGGTACTTAAGTTCAAAATCGTAGTCCTTCAGAAATTCCATCCACCGACGTTGCCGCATATTCAGCTCCTTCTGATCGAACAAGTACTTCAAACTCTTATGATCGCTGAACACGTCAAACTGCGAACCATACAAGTGGTGTCTCCAGATTTTTAGTGCGAACACTATAGCTGCTAACTCCAAATCGTGCGTGGGATAATTTTCTTCGTGAGGCTTCAGTTGTCGAGATGCGTAAGCTACTGCCATACGATCCTGCATCAACACACATCCAAGTCCTTTCAGCGACGCATCGCAGTATACTTCGAACTTTCGAGTAGGATCCGGAATCGTGAGTACGGGAGCACTCGTCAATCTGCTCTTTAGCTCCAAGAAACATTCTTCACAGGCTTCAGTCCACTCAAAAGGCCTATCCTTCCGAGTGAGACGAGTAAGGGGTTGCACTATCTGAGAGAAATTCTGGATAAACCTTCGATAATATCCAGCCAGACCTAAGAAACTTCGTACTTCGGTGACCGTCTTGGGTCGTTCCCAATTCATGACAGCTTCAACTTTGCTGGGGTCCACCGCGATACCTTCTGATGAAATGACATGGCCCAGAAACTGGACCTCTTTAAGCCAAAACTCGCACTTCGACCATTTCGCGTACAACTGCTTCTCCTTCAAGACTTGCAAGACAATCCTCAGATGTTCCGCGTGCAGCTCTTCATTAGCCGAGTAAATCAGGATATCGTCGATAAACACAATAACGAACTGATCAAGAAACGGGCGGAAGATGCGGTTCATGTAGTCCATGAATACCGCTGGAGCATTCGTAAGTCCGAATGGGATCACCTGATATTCATAGTGCCCATAACGAGTCCTAAAAGCGGTTTTCGGAATATCCTCCGGTTTGACCCGGATCTGATGGTATCCCGATCGTAAGTCTATCTTGGAAAAGACTCTGGCTCCTCTCAGCTGGTCCATCAAGTCGTCGATCCTCGGTAGCGGATACTTATTCTTCACCGTTACTTTGTTCAGCTGGCGGTAATCTACACACAGACGTAAGCTTCCATCCTTCTTCTTAATCAAGATAGCTGGAGCACCCCATGGAGAAGTACTCGGTCTGATGAATTCCTTTGCCAAAAGCTCTTCTATCTGCTTCTTCAACTCGCGAAGTTCCAACGGCGCCATACGATACGGGGCAATGGAGATTGGTCCGACTCCAGGAACAAGTTCGATCGAAAATTCTATTTCCCTATGAGGAGGCAATCGAGGTATTTCGTCCGGGAATACCTCCTCGAATTCTCTAACTACCGGTACATCCTGAATTTGTTTGTCAATCGAGGTCTCAGCCTCGATCGACAAAAGATACCCTGCTGCTCCCTTGCGGAGCTCTTTTCTAACTTGCAATAAGGAAATGAGAGAGAAAGGTTGAAAATTACCATCCTTTGCAGGAACAATGACCTTCCCCGCTCGACAATCCAAGGTTATCCCGTTTTCCGTCAACCAGTCCATACCGATAATCACATCGAAGTTGAATACCGGCAGGACCACCAAATTAACTGTATACGTGTTCCCTTCGTACTGCAAGGTAACACCTCTGCAGATCTCTGAGGCTGTGCACGATCCTCCCGTAGGTGTGCTGATGTGTAACTCATAGGGTAACGGGGTTGGGGTGATGCCTATTCTCAAGGCAGTATGCTTTGCCATAAAAGAGCCAGACGCTCCAGAATCAAAGATAACAGAAATTGGGTGACCATTCAAAGTGACATTACCTTTGATCAGGTTGGGAAACTTCTGCGCTTCATTTGCATCCAATGTGAACACTCGAGCTTGCGGAGGCTGTTGGTCAGCGTTCTGGGGGCACTTGTAAGCAAAATGACCTTGCTGGCCGCATCTGAAGCATGCATTGTTGTTCTTGCGACAGACTCCAAAGTGATTCTTTCCACATGTAGCACAAACAGTCGCGCCCTGACGTCCAGTCGACGATTGACCCACCGTAAAGTTTCTCTTAAAATTTCCAGGCCGCGCCTGCAACGGCGTACCTCTGCCTCGACCCCTACCAGGTGCCGCCCTGAAGAATCTGCCTGCTCGGTTTCCTCCGTGGAACTGTGGTGGTGGCTTGTTCAAGTTCTTGGCCTCCAGAATGATCCCTTCTGCCTGACGACTCTGGTTGATGAGTTCGGGAAGTGTACGATTAGCCGTCGTTAAGATGAGCTTGCGGATTTCCGGATGCAATCCGCTCTCGAACTTCTCTACCTGCCATTCTTCATCGTAGATGTTCCGATCAAAGTTGGCGTACTCGATCAGCTGCCCAAATTTAGCAATATACTCATTAACCGTCATGTTACCCTGCCTGAGCGACAGCAGTTCAGTGTGCTTCATCCTTCTCATTGCCTTAGGAAAATACTTATCCAGAAATACTTGTCTGAACACGACCCATGTTAGTTCCACGTCCTGAGCTCTCAGCAGAGCCCTCGCACCAGTCCACCATGTTAAAGCTTCCCCCATCAGCTGGTACGACGCGTAATCTGTCTTCTGCGCTTCCGGGCATGCCATGCGTTCGAAAATATGCTCAATCATCTGCAGCCACCTTGCTGCAGCCTCAGGGTTGTCTTCACCCTCAAAAGTAGGTGGTTGGAAATTGCGGAAGTCTTTCAACCTCCGACGGGCAATTTCTTCTGCATTTTCATGCAGTGGGGGTTGGTTCTGATTCTGTTGCCTATGGTCGCGCCATTCTTGGCTCATGTTCTGGATGAACGTTGCCAGTCCTCCAATGGTAGTGATAAGATCCTCTTCCGCATCGCCAGTCCTTCCCCGAGTTGAACCGCGACCACCCGCCATGATTCTGCACTCACAATATCAGGAAATGAGTTGATCAGGCTCACCGCAGTTATTCATGGCAGCAGTCCCAAGTAGGTACTCGAGTTCAATTCGGGCAAGTTAGCTATGCATCCGTGTCTTATCACAGAACAGTCTAAACCATCTAACTATCCTAGCTAACATATACTTAAACTATAGCACATTTAGACAGTCATTCAGCAGATAAACACAAACAACAATCAATTCAATCAAACACAAGCAAATCCATGGACCAAACTGCTCTGATACCAATTAGTGTAACGCCCTCCCTTGTATGCATTCAAGAGAATCGTTTGCTAAGCGGAATTAGAGTCGTTAACGTCACATGAGCTAACAAAGCAGTATACAAATTCGTATAAAAATTTTCAACACTTAAATTCTTTTCATAAAGGTTTTCCAAAATAGCATTGTTCGTAAAAGTTCAAGCTAACATAAGATGATAAAGATACAGTCATCCAAAAGTATCAAAACATTAATCATTACAGTCATCCATTTAAACAAACAGCAACAGAGATAGTCCACGCATCAGCAATAAACAGCAAAATATCACTTCTTCAGGTGCTTTTATGTCCTCCTGCCATTTAGGAAAATAGCAGCCCCGAAGGGGTGAGAATAATCCCAGTAGTGTGGCAATAAAACCAGTAATATAACAATATTAACTAGGCACAAAATCATAAACAGTCACTTCAACATATCCTTGTTCCTTTTCCTTTTTATCATATTCATATATTGCGTATATAACGCCTTTCCTTTGCGCTTTTAGCACCGTCGTGCGCGCACTTCACAGTGGAATCAATTATCCCTTGGCACCTGAGCTCCATGTGGATTCCATCTGTGGGCCTATGCGGACTGATGCCAAGTGTCCCATACCCCGGTACCTTGGGGATGCCTATATGATGCTTGCTCAAACACATGGTCCTGTACATAACTATTCTAAAACAAGGCCTATATGATCTTGATACATGCATGTCATGCTATGCTTTCACACACAAAGCGTAAAAATGCGGTATAATGTAAGATGCATGCTTATATACCTTTCATATGCGTTATGCTGCCACATAACGTCTTTACCTCATAATCATATAGCCCTCAGGCACATTTTAGGCAGTTTCCTTTCATCATAATGGAACATAATATTTTTACGGCATATGGAGCATCATGTTACAATTCTATACCAGTAGTCAATAGTCACATTAGGCATCATCGCCTGACACTTACCTTTGCGTGCCTTAAATATTACCAAACAGCAGCGAAGTATCTCACTTCTTAAGCGCACCTAAATCAATTACAACTAATCATTTACAGTGGCTATTTACAGCAGCAAAACAGTGAGCATACAGCAGCAAAACAGTGAGCATACAGTAGCAAAACAGTGAGCATACAGCAGCAAAACAGTGAGCATACAGCAGCAAAACAGTGAGCATTTACAGCAGCAAAACAGTGAGCATACAGCAGCAAAACAGTGAGCATACAGCAGCAAAACAGTGAGCATACAGCAGCAAAACAGTGAGCATACAGCAGCAAAACAGTGAGCATACAGCAGCAAAACAGTTACAGCAGCAGCAAAACAGTGAGCATGCAGCAGCAAAACAGTGGGCATTTACAGCAGCAAAACAGTGACGTTTTAAACAGAAACAGTGGCGTTTTTAAAACAGAAACAGTGGCACTTTGAACTTCCAAAACAGTGGCATAAATCTTGGTTTTTGGACATTGAAACAGTGGCATATCATGGATTAAAACAGTGACATTTTATGCATACAAACAGTGGCATAGAAGGACTAAAACAGTGGCATTTTTATGCATAAAAACAGTGGCATATGATGACTAAAACAGTGGCATTTGATGCATAAAAACAGTGGCATTTATGCATATAAACAGTGGCATATGATGACTAAAACAGTGGCATATTATGCATAAAACAGTGGCATATGATGACTAAAACAGTGGCACATTATGCATAAAACAGTGGCATGTGATGACTTAAAACAGTGGCTTTTATGCATAAAAACAGTGGCATTTTAAGCAGAAACAGTGGCATTTCATGTGCTAAAACAGTGGCATTTTAAGCATGGAAACAGTGGCATTACATGGCTAAAACAGTGGCTTAAGGAGCACTAAAACAGTGACATATATGTGCAGAAACAGTGGCATGTAATGTACAGAAACAGTGGCTTTTAAGTGCAGAAACAGTGGCTTTTAGGTGCAGAAACAGTGGCATATAATGGTGATTTTGAGGGACCGAAACAGTGGCATTACATCAAACCAAAACAGTGGCACATCAAACCGAAACAGTGGCACATTTCCTCTTCAAAACAGTGGCCTAATTATACAAAACAGTGGCATATAATTTTAAGCATGATCATGAGACTTTTACTCTACAACTTATGCATACAAATCATCATAAAATGGCTCCATACTTAGACTTCAATCATGCTCAACCAAGGATCCAAAGCAACACAAATACAAGAAGACATTCAAGCATTCATACATGGCTACACTAAGAAAAGTCCTAAGCTCAAGGCTTACCTCTTGTAGCACACTCTTCAAAGTCAAGAATCACACCACCTTCTAGCTTCACTACACAACAAGTCCTCACTTCCTAAGAGGTGCTATGCGCAACAAGTGAGGAACAAGGCTTGCACTAGCTTGGTGTATGGTTGAGGTGAGGGAAGGAAGGAGTTGTCTTAAGCAAAGTCTTCTAGCTCCAAGGAGGCTTGTAGGTTCGGTTATGGGAGTGAGGGAGTGAGGAGAAGAGAAGTTGGCTGCACAAAATGACATGGGGGCAGCCCAAGTGTGCGCAAATTTAAAGGGAGAGGGGAGGAGGTTGCTATGATTAACATCATGAAAAATCTGATTGCTTGAAGAAGTGGGGCTGCACACAAGGGTTGAATCAAGCAAAGGGTTTGCTTCTAATTTACTCTATTTACATGCAAGGAATGAGAGGTGATATGATCAGATTTGGGGCTGTCCAAAGTCAGAGAGATTTTCTGCATAATTGACCAAGTTATGCGCATGTAGTGGGGTGGAAGTGGTGCATCATGATCACATGAAAAAGGTTCACTAAGTCAACAAGCAATTCAACTTGGTGGCAGCCCAAAAATCTGCATTTGTGCAGTCCTTGGTGCGCAAATTATGAGAGGAAAAGAGATGTATTATGAGTGCAGATTTTGTGGCAGTCTAACACTCATTTTGGAGCTGTCCTAAGTCAGAAAATTTCTGCATAAGAAGCCAACCCATGCGCACAAGGTGAGGTGTGAGGGAGGTTCACTAAGTCCACAAGCAAGAGAGCTTTGTGGCAGCCAAGGATTCTGATTTTTTGAGCTGTCCTCTGCGCAAAAATGATGGTAATGCAGTCCCAAAGTCTCACTTATGATGCATGTGGAAGGAGGAGGAGGTTTGACTCATGATGGGCTGCAAAAGCTTGCCAAAAATCTGCACAATGCAGTCTCATGATGGAGAGTGTAAGTGGTTATCCAAGTCAACAAGTTATGCAGTTTGTGTCATAAGAAAAATCTGCACCAAAGCCCCTCCCATGTGCGCCTAAAAGGAAGAGTATGCAGCCTAAAATCATGCTCAAAGGTCCAAGTGTCTTCCAAGCAATGAGGTTTAAACCAAGTTATGCATAATCAAGGTGAGGTGGCGGTTTAACAAAGCAAAATGGCAGATTTCAAGGTCCTAAATCACCATTACTTGTGCGCAAGATTGAGTGGAGGAGGGAAAAACATTAAGCCAAGTGGTTGTTCCTTGATGCACAAGACACCCTAAATGGGCAAGGCTTAGGGGAAATAAGAATGGTTACAATTTTGGGCTGAATTGGCTTGATCCAAGAGCCATCCTTGGGCCATTGGCCACACACACAAAAGGATCCAATCACAAATCCAAAAGCAACAAGTCCACACACACACTAGCCCATATCCAAACACTAATGCCTTCTAACACACACTCACATTACTCATAAGATTAAATTCACATGTCTACATATGTATCTTCCTATGATTTAATTTGATTAATTACCTTAGTCTTATCCAAGGATAAAGGTCAACCAATTCACAAGCCATTACACATAAACCATACATCCGAATTCTACACATGTACACATAGCATATAGTACTTAGGTATTTTACTAATTATGCGGGATGTTACAAATACATTTTCCGTAATCAATTAAAACCACACTATAATTGTAAATGCCATTTGCGGAATCATACACTTTCTAACATCATAAATCTTTCTTTTTATTCAATTCATTTAAACTCACCATCTTACTCTCTCATTTCACCAAGTTATAGTCCTTTACGTTATCTACGCGTGGTTTCAAACCACGTATCATTTGGAGTCCTACCCATCAAGTTAAGCCCCTTTCTTTTAGTCTAGAAAAACCTGAATTTTCGAAATTTACACTGTGGTAATCGATTACCAGTGGGTGGTAATCGATTACCACCTGTCAAAAATGTGGCAGTAGCCAATTTTCTCAATCCTCTGTTCTGGTAATCGATTAACAATCTTGGGTAATCGATTACCTCACATGGTAATCGATGACCAAAGGCCAGTAATCGATTACCAGTGCAGACAGTAGCCAATTTTCGTCCCCTGTTGCATGGTAATCGATTACCATGCCTTGGGTAATCGATTACTATGCAGCAAAATGACAGATTACAGCATTTTAAGCCCCAAAAAGGGTGTGTAATCCATCCCTAACCCCTTGGTACTCCACATAACACATAATCATGTCCTAATGTAGGCTCTAGGCCCTTCCATCATGCATTTTCCTTAAGTTTAAACATCATTTACAAGGTTCTCAAATAATGGCCATTTACATACAATTATGGACCATTTTTACAACATTACTCATCAAGACTTCAAGGCTATGAATGTGGCAATGGACAAGTCCCATGCTCACTCAAAATATACAGTTATCCATGCCATGAATAATGAAACATAAACAAGACTTAGCATATAACCATGAACACTAACAAAAGCATGGGAATAACATCATGCAATATGTTCATGACCTAAGTCTCAAAATAATAATGGTATGCTATGTGCACTCCATAACTCCTCCAAAATGTCATGCAATCCCAATGCACCGCATGCCAATCCAACGTCCACTATACGGGCTTCTTGCCCGAAGCTCCTCCCGGCTCATAGTGACCTGAAATGTGGTCCCCCAAACACGGGGTGAGATATACGGATATATCTCAGTAAACCAATGGAGCTAGAGGCTCTCTCCACTCCATGGCTCACTAAAATGTATAAAAATGACATCATGTAAATATGCAAGTAAAACAATATCACCATCCAACTGGAGACACCCAAGAACATCCACTCATGGATTCATGTTCAAGGACTCCATCATATAACTCCCGAGACCGTCCTGGCGCCTCTCCCATGGTTGAGAAGACTCCATGGCAATACCCAACCGGAACTCCTCATGAGCCCTATCCGGCGGACGTCCCACGTTTGGATCATCCTGGCGCCGCTCCCAGAGTCGACTCCACGGCAAAATCCGACTGGCATTCTCACAAGGACGAACCCAGCGGATGTCCAAACTCCACACACGTCAACTGGCCAGTGACCAAACAATTTTCACACAATACAAGCAATATGCATACAAGCACACAATCACATCATGTCATAACCATATAATCCAACCACAACCTTCCTCTAGGTGTGGTGGAGCTCACTAGGGATTAAACCCAAGTTCCAAGAGTTTACCTCAATACTTAGCAATCCGTTCCAAACGTATGCTCCAATTTAACTTTTCACAATTCCGTCCGTGTGAGGCACCCTACAACAATCATCAAATCCAAATTACACCAAAACTCATTTTTCATGAAAATTCCTCAAATTCCTCTAAGTTAAAAACCCATATTTTTCACCAAAATTTAACATAGCATTTCTAGCTTACAAACATGATTCTAAGGCCTTTTCATCTAATAGCATTTTTCCATTTGGGCTCTCTATCATCACACATCTAAAATCAAAGCTTTGAACACAAATTCATAGATCTATGAAATCAAACACAAACATACCACAAATATACTCACAATGTGTTGTATGATCACCACTAAGGCTTCACTAAACCATTTGAAGATCAAAACTCCAAGAAATCTCCAAAAACTCAAATGGGTCGGATCTGACTTTGCCAAAAACGCGGCCAAGGAGGTGGATTCAAGGCTTCTAAGTGTTACCAATGGCTTTGGAAGGTTGTTTACGATAGATTTCAACACCAAAATCAAGCGATTCGGTGAAGAAATGAAGAAATGAAGAAAAGATGAAGAAAATGGTGGTTTGGGTGTTTCTCCAGGGAAGGGCGCGCGAGAGAAAGAAAAAGAGGAGGAAGAAGGAAGAAAAAGAGGGTGGGGGCCAAGTGACTTCGGTCACACGGGTCCCACACGCGATCTAACTTTAACTCCGATAAAAATTCCGATCATAAATTCTTAATCTACATATTTTTCCAGTCCATGACATATTTTTATTTCTCCAAAATATTGATGAAAATTTCCCACCTATCGGTACACTCACATCACAGTATTTTTAACACTTAAAAATCACTATTCATCACTTTTTCCCAAATTTGCCTATTCACTCAATTTTCCGCCTTGATTCCATTTCCAGTATTACTTTTGTCATAAGAAATCTCTAACTCAGTATTTAAGCCTCATAACACACGGTTGGCAAATTACCATTTTGCCCATTTTGCCCATTTTGGCCATAATCCTTGGATTTTCACTAATCCACCAACTTTCATTTCACAATATAATATAAAAATGCACATTTAATTATATGA